>BMAC01000151.1:806935-869984 GCA_014905375.1 Phtheirospermum japonicum
TTGTGATGATATGTGACTGTAATTTGTGATTATTTATTCAAGCTATTAAAATAATATCATTAAAAACCAATACCAAAGTCAATACAAAGATGAAAATTTTTGCCAGCAGCAACTTTAAGTCAAGATATCAATAAAAGATCCACAAATTTTAGTTCCACAAATTTGATTTTTCCTTCAATCCCTAGAAATTATGATCATCATTCATATCTCAGCAACACACCGATGAAGATGGGCATTAGAGTATTTTTCTAAGTTTCATCTTTTTAGTAATTATCTAATAACGTCAGTTCCTACATCAAACATCTAGCAACATGTTTTACACCAAAATAATACAGTTCCAACCACCAGAATTCAAAAAATCTAACGACGACAAACAAAATGTCCTGCATCTTTCAACACTTGTTTCTTCTTTTCGTTCTCCTCCATCATGATCATTGTGCAGCAAAATTTTGTCCTTAGGGTGTTCAACAAATCCTTATCCTATAACAAAAAACAAAAGGAAAATAAATAAATATAAATAAATGAAAGGAAAAAATGTATACAAACAAATTTACTGCAACTTACTTACTCTATCTTTTTCAAAACCAGTCTCCCACTCGACCAAATCTCCCTTATAGGTTTCTAAATGCCTCATACAGTAGATTGCATAATCATCATAGTTTTTCGATGATCTCCATGTCATTTTAATCATTGATTGCGGAAAACTAACAAGCTTGTACTTTGTTTTAAGATTATGAGATTCTAATTATTAGAAGAATGTTGTCACCTTAAATAATTTGATATAATCATTACAAAAGTAACACACACACACACACACACACACACACACACACACCACACACACACACATATATATATATATATATATATATATATTATGAGATGCATTTGTACTCACTATGCAATGAAGTACTTACAGTATTCTTTGGAGTATTGTCGTAGTGCTTGTTAATATTGCTGTATTTTGCAAGTGGCCTGTTATCGAGTATATCAATTGTGCTCTTTATGAAATTGATGCACACAATCCAGTAATGCCTATCTTTCAACACAGGGAAAAACACATGTTTCTCCATGTTCATTTACATATGGTTAGCATATATAATAATGTATATGCAATAAATACTTGTAAATATATTTATAAATATATAATTACCAAATATGCATCATCAATACCAAGGTAATGCAATGTGGCCAGCTCACAATCAATCACATTATTGAACTTTTTCTCGCCAATCTCATCAGTAGTCCCTGTCTATTTTCAATTGATCCTACAGAATTGTCAGTTAATTAAAGAGATTTTGTCTACAAGACTGGATTGAACGATAAATAAATCAACTGAATACTTACATGTACCAATGTCGTGAAAACCACTCGTTTTGGTTCTCCAGGTGCTCTCCTCATATTATCCAAATTCCTTTTCAGGCACCAAATATAAACAAGGTTTCAGATGACCCACTGATCTGCTGAAAGAGTGCATAAATATTTTTTTGTCTTACTGAATCCAATCCCTTCGAACAGTTTCTTACCGATCAAACGAAAAAGAGGCCATTGAGATGTATTATCGTGTGTGTTTGATCAATAAAAGTGATGAAAATAAATAGAAGAAGAAAAACATAATTAAAAAAATCCAATTCATATATCATCACACAGGACTTTCATATATTATCACATATAACATGCACATATTATCATATATATACAATGATCAAATTCCCCCATAATAAAGATTTTTTACTTTTGCGTTTCTTCAGTTGTTTCTAGGAAGGCATATTCAGAAATAACATTTTCCTTCGCAGTAACAAGATCATTCAGTCGTGTCGTGTTTGTTGTCCAGAAAGGGGATCTTGGCTTCAATGGGAGATTTTTGGATTTTCTTGTCGGGTTCCTTCCTTTCAGTACATCGACAAGGTCATCCTCCGACTCCTCAAGCAGGCTGTTTTCACATAATGTAATAAGAAACTTTTTTATTTTAAGTTAGTTCCATATTTGAATTTCAAAAAAGTAACAAATTATTTTTAAAAAAGGATACAATGAATACCTTTTGAAATCTGCTTCCCCGATCGGTGTCACCTTCACATCATCATCATCACTGTTCTCTTTCTCAATTTCAACAACAGTAGACTCAAACACTATAGTCTCTATATCATCACCACTATGACTATCACCACTGCCACAATCATCTCCAATTCCTTCTAACTCTTCTAATCCTAAAGAGAATGTGGGTGACGATATTCCTTCGGCATCTTTCTCTTCATCGTGTTACTATTCGGCACCATATTAGGTTCAGATCATGCATCTCAAAAGGTAAAAATCGCATTTTCCATGTTTGGGTTACTAAACAAATCATTATCATAGATATCATTAGTTTTCTGGCTTGGTATGTTTTTTGTTGGTGTTTTTTGGATTGGTGAATTATGGCTTGATGGTTTTTGGGTTGGTGTTTCATGGTTTGTTTGTTGCTGGGTTGGTTCTTGCTGCTCGTGGTTTAGTTCTTCATGTTTAGAGCTCAACAACATATCATAGGGTTTCTTCAGGATATCAACTGTTGATTCTGCTTTCCCTATTTCATCCATAACTTCTCTAAATTTAACCACATCATTCGTCATCTTCGCCAAAACAACCGTCAATTATTTTTGTTCCTTCTTCATTGACAATTTCACAGTCCTTCAATAAAGAGAAAATGAATATAAAAATTAAATATAATTACTATGCATTATGTATTTAATATGGTTTGTAGGTTTATTCTTTCCATTTTAGAGTTTAGGATTTTGATTTTTAATTAATTATATATTTTTCCGGTACTATGTGATGTATGCCTGTTAATTGTGTTGATATATGATAAAGATTCAAGGTTTAGGGTTTAGTGTTTTGTTTTTTCTTTTTTTTATGATGAGAAGATATATGACAATTATTTGTGATGCTATGTGAATGTGACAGATATATGTGATGCTATATAATATATATATAAGATAAGATGCATACCAGGGTTTGGTCTTTTTGTTCCTTGGGCAACTGCTCCAGAACCTTGCCCTTCCCAAATCCTTCAGCATTCTTCTCCATCTTCACTCTTTTATTCACTTCAATTGATTCCTAATTTGAACAAATTGGGATTATGCCTGACTCTGCTCTCCCTACCTTGAACTCCATACTGTCAAGGTAACATAACTGCATAGAAACCAGAATGTTATGGTTTATTTTGGAAATATCTCATTATACAATATGAATTTAAATATTCTTATCATCAGAAAAGTCGCAGAGGCTGTAAAGTATTTGCTGTCAGATTTGTTTTTTTTTTTCAATACTCAGTTTCTAAAATGAGCTTTTGTATCATGTCACTACACCAATTAAGATTCTTAATCTCATCCACATCTTAAAGAGATTTTAGAATCTTATAGTTGACATATCGATCCTGGTGCGATTTGAACATAGTGGTGAAAACAAACACGACAAACTCGCATTTGAAGTTATCACCATGATCAGCCCTCGTCTGCAGCTCTTGCCCCATTGCACTTGTAAAAAGGCCCCCACCTTCAACTCTCCACCGACTTCTCCATTCAGAAAGGAAAGCCATGTACACATTATCATCTGCATTAAAATTAACAAAATAAAAATAATTGCACATTCAAGCTTTAAGTATCAAAATAATAATAACAAATATAAAGAAACAATATTTGTGTAATACATAGGAATTACCTTTTGTCTCAGCATCATCAATGACCAGATTCTTCCCATTGGAAGGTCAAACACAGACACCACATCCTCTTCTTCAATTTTCAACTCCTCATTTGCAAGTTTAATCGAACACCGGCAGCAATCAAAATTGCTCACCAAGAACTTCATCAACTCCGTCCGATTCTCTTTCACCTTCAGCTCTAGCATTCTGCCAAACCCAATTTCTCTTACAGCTGCTTCTTGTTCTGCGTGAGGGCATAAATAAACTTGAAGAGTGGTTGGGGAGACGTTCTTATTTTCAAAAAAAATTCATTTCGAACATAAACTCTCTTCTTTTTTGCAACTTGAAGAGTGGTTTCATAATTCATTGGTTCTTTCCTTTTACGCAACTGATTCAGCACAACCTGAAAATGAAATAAAATAAATGAGAATTATTAATATTAGTAGATATGTATAAACCTGACATGACAGTAGTGTTTTATAATTAGGTATAGAAAAAATTGGGAAAAATATTCTTTGCAACCGATACTATAGGCGTTTTCACGCTTTGCAACCAAATATTTTTTTCGTTGTCAATTGCAACCTGTACTAATGTTTTGCTACCTAGAGCGTGAAAAATAAACTTTACGTTGTAAAATTGTAGTACAGGTTGCAATTGACAACAAAAAAAATATTTGGTTGTAAAGCGTGAAAACGCCTATAGTACAGGTTGCAAAAAATATTTTTCCCAAAAAAGTTCACTACAAAAAAATAGTATTTTACCGAGTAAAAACCCAAGGGGTATATTACCCTCAGAATTTCCGAGGGAATTACCGAGGATAATTTTACTGAGAGAATTCCCGAAGGATCTTACCTTCGGTAAAACTCCCTTTGGTAAATCCCTCGAAAACACGGCGACAATGTTTACCGCCATAATTACCGAAGGAAATACTGAAATCTTTCTGAGGGTATAATTACCAAAGGAATATCCCCCTCGGAAATACCAAGGGGAACAGTTTTCCCTCGGAAAAAACCCGAGGGGAAATCGTTCCCCTCAATTTTTTCGAGAAAAAAAATAAATGATAAAAAACCGAGTGGAATTTAGTCCCCTCGATTTTTTTGAGAATAAAAAAATTGGAAAAATAAATAAATAATTAAAACTGAGGGGAAGAAGCTCCCCTCGAAAAAACCGAGGTGAATTTAGCCCCCTCAATTTTTTTGAGAATAAAAAAGATCAGAAAAAAGTAAATAATTAAAACCGAGGAGAATTTAGTCCCCTCGTTTTTTTAGAATATAGAAAAAATGATAAAAAAACCGAGGAAAATTTAGTCCCCTCGATTTTTTTTAAGAATAAAAAAAAGAAAAAAATAAATAATTGAAAACCGAGGGGAATTTAGTCCCCTCGGTCTTTTTTAGAATAATTAAAAATCGAGGGAAAGAAATTCTCATCAGAAAAATCGAGGGGAATTTAGTCCCTTCGGTTTTTCTTAGAATAAAAAAATTGGAAAAAAAATTAATTAAAAACCGAGGGGAATTTAGTCCCCTCGATTTTTTGAGAATAAAAATTAACAATAAAAATTGAGGGAAATTCAGTCCCCTCGGTTTTTTTTAGTAAAAAAATCGAAATAAATTAAATAATAAAAATCGTGGGGAATAGAAAAATCGAAAAAAAAAGAAGAAAATCTTCCCCTCGGCTTTTCAGAATTTGAAAGGTTTAAGCAATCAATTTGTAGAAATGGCGGTGTTCTTGTTTTGGGGATTGTTTATGTTGTAACTAGTCGGTTTGTGTATGAGAGAGGGAGAAACAGCGTGTACAATAGTTGGCAAGATTCAGTGTGCTATTGTGATGTGTACAATAGTAGGCCATAGTGTGTGTGAGAGGGATAAGAATGATGGGTGAAACTCGGCAATGGGTCCCCTGCAAGTATTGTTGTGCACCAAAACGGTGCCTTAATACTTTTTTTCTTTTTGCAAAATTAGATTTTGTACCAGAAATAAAAAGGCAAAATTAGGTTTTTTATTCCACGAGCATCGGGTGTTGATCGTTAAATACGCATTTTCTATTTTTTTCGAATTTTCTTTCAATTCTTTTAAATAAAAAAACCGAGGGAGTGATTTCCCCTTCGGAAAAACCAAAGGAAATAGAACCCCCTCGGGTTTTTCCTGAGGGGAATATCTACCCCTCGGTTTTTTAATTAAATGAAAAAATAGAAAAAAAATAGAAAAATCATAAAAATAAAACAAACCTATCATTTTAGGCACGTGTGGTGGTTTTTACCCGATTTCGATTGAAAAATATGAACGAGCATGTGCGTATTTTCACGTGTCGTGTAATTCGATTAACAACTAAGATACGATCGATCGATCAACTTGTTCGGTTGGAAACGCGAAGTCACAAAGTTTCGTGATTTTGTGAAGGCGGCACAGGGTGCGTCTCGATGTCATGGAACCACGAGGATCGAGTGTTGAACGGTAAATACAAGTTCTCTATTTTTTTTGATTTTAAATGAAAAATTTTAAAAAATAGAAAATTAGTAAAAAAAAAAAAATCAAATCATTTTACGAACGGGGTGGCACGGGGTGTGTCTCGATGTCATGGAACCACGAGGATCGGGCGTTGATCATTACATATGCCTTTTCTATTTTTTCGATTTTAAATAAATCATTATAACAATCGTATAATGTTATGATGAGTTCCGATAGTAATTAGATGTATAAGCGAGTCAACAATGACTTTTTATTCTCAGAATTCGTGGATGGAGTCGAGAGTTTTATTGAATTTGCTCAAGCACATTCCGCTCATAAGGACGAACAGAGGCTAAAATGTCCTTGTAATCATAGTAGATGTAGGAATAATAGGTTTCTCGACATCGATGAGATTAAGTACCACTTGGTTAGACACGAGTTCGAGCTGAATTATTATAGATGGCTATACCACGAAGAAAGCCGGCCCGCCATCACGATTTTCATGCTGGAGGACCCTCTTATATTCCTTCTAAAGAATCATCAAACGCGTACATTAATATGGTTCAAGATGCAGCTGGTCCCAATTTTGACGTGGTTGTCTATAGGGAAGAGTCGCCGAACCCTGAGGCTCAAAATTTTACGACATGTTGAAAGTTGAAAATCAGCCATTGTATCCGGGGTGCGAGGGACATACTCAGTTGTCATTAGTTTCTCGTCTCATGAATTTGAAGTCAGAGAATCACATGTCTCAGAAGTGTTATGATCAACTGAGTGAATTAATAAAGGAGATTGTACCGAAAGACAATCTCGTACCTAATAACATCTACAACAGTAAGAAGTTGCTGATGGGTATGGGCTTACCAATTAAGTAGATAGACCGCTGCAAGAATAATTGTATGATCTACTGGAGAGATGATTCTGATTTGACAACCTGTAAATTTTGCAATGAACCTCGGTTTAAACCCGTTTGTCAAGGCGAAACAAAACGACAGAAGGCTCGCGTCGCGTACAAGAAGATGTACCATTTTCCATTATATCCCCGTCTGCAGAGGTTATATGCATCTAATGCTACAACAAAAGATATGAGGTGGTATGCTGAACACTTGGTTGAAGATAATGTTATGCGCCACCCATCCGACTAAGAAGTTTAGAAACATTTCAACCAAACTCATCCAGGTTTCAAGGCTGAAACTCGAAACGTGAGATTGGGTCTTTGTACAGATGATTTTCAACCATTTGGAATCTTTGGCGCACAATATTCATTGTGGCCCGTCATAGTTACACCCTACAACTTGCCTCCATGGATGTGCATGAAAGAGCAATTCGTATTCCTCAGCGTTCTTGTACCAGAGCCAAAGAATTCGAAAGACAAACTCGATGTGTTTCTGCAACTTCTAATCGCCGAATTAAATCAGTTGTGGACGTCTGGGGCTCCCTCGTATGATATATCTAAGAAATAAAATTTCCAATTGCGAGCTGCCCTTATGTGGACAATTAGCAATTTTTTCGCGTATTCTATGTTGCCCGGATGGAGTACGGCCGGTCGAACAGCTTGTCCTTACTGTATGGAACGTTCATACTCCTTCACTCTTAAGTGCAGCGGGAAGCAATCATAGTTCAACAATCACTGAAGATTCCTTGAATGCGGTCACCGTTTTCGAAAGGATAAACGATGCTTCAAAAAAGAAGATCTGTCGAGACTCCACCGCTGGAATTTCGCTCAGGGACAAAAGTCTTGGCAGAGATAGAAAGATAGGGGCTTCTGAAAGTCACTGAACTAGATGCAGCACTCGTTAATGCGTAAATATCCAGAACGTCTGGTTGGAGAAAACGAAGCATCTTTTAGGATTTGCCATATTGGAGGACAAATATGATCAGCCACAATTTAGATGTTGTGTTTGACAAAGTTTTCAACACGGTGATGAATGTCAAATGGAAGACCAAGAACAAGTATAAATCAAGGGAAAATTTGAATGAGTATTGTAATCATTCGGAGCTGGCGCTTATCCTAAAGCTTGTTACACACTTGATAATCCGTCAAAAGCTTTATTGTGCGATTGGGTCAAATCCCTTCGATTTTCAGATGGGCACGCATCAAATTTGGGTCGTTGCGTCGACAAGAAGGATTCGCGTTTGATCGGGATGAAAAGTCATGATTGTCATGTATTCATGCAAAAGTTGATAACAATAGCCTTTCGTGAACTACTTGCTTTAAATGTGTGGAAGGCTCTAACTGAATTGAGCCTGTTTTTGAAGGATCTCATGTCAACAGTCATTCGCACCGAAGATATGAGTCATCTAGAACGTGACATTTCGTTAATATTGTGTCAACTAGAACTGATCTTCCCTCCAAGTTTTTTTGACTCGATGGAGCATCTGCCCATTCATCTTGTGTATGAAGCGAGAATTGCTGGCTTAGTGCAATATAGATGGATGTACCCGTTCGAGAGGTATCTTCGCAAACTAAAGAACAGCGTGAAAAATAAGCAAGTGTTGAAGGGTCGATAGCAAATGCATATCTGGTCGAAGAGGCATCAACTTTTAGTTCGTACTATTTTGAAGATCACGTTTCAACTAAAAGAATAAATTTGCCTAGAAATGACGACAATCGGAATGGTGTGGATGACGCTGATGAGATTCCCTGAGTGTTTTAGAAATATGGGTTGACGTTTGGTACAAAGGGAAAAACATTCCTAACCGAACCAGATACAACGCCGCAACGATATACATGTTCCTAAATTGTGACGAGGTCCAAGAATATGTTAGGTACGAATACTCTTTTCTATTTATATTGTAAATGTGTGTATATATATATATATACTAATATTTTTTACTCAATTATCTAACGAGTGATGTATTATTTACATGAAGAGCATTCAACGTCCCCAACCAAACATTACTGATGATATGCTCAACGAAAAATTGGAAAATGAATTTGCCAATTGGTTCAAACATTACATAAGACATTCGATACCGAGATGCATATCATATAATTACCATATGTATTTATCTAATATATCCCTAAATTAAAAACAATTCTTCAATGTCATAGGCTAGAGATTGTTCGAATAATGTGATCGACGTGAACATTAGGAGCCTATATGAGGGTCCATCAAGATGTGTGAAAACGTATACCGAATGTAAGATAAATGGTTATAAATTTCACACAATGGAGCACAAATCTAACAAAGCAACATCGAGCAGTATAGTATGCATTAAAGGGTCAAACTATGGGGCAACAGAGTATAATTATTACGGTCGTCTCATAGAAGTTGTGCAGCTCGAATACACCGGACGAATGGAGAGAAACACACTATTGTTCACGTACGAATGTTTTGAACCTTGTCGATATCAATCATAAGTGTAGGTTCAATCGATATGAACCTTTCATACTTGCATCCCAAGTTGTACAAGTATACTATTGTACATACCCAAGTTTGAAACGAGACAAGTTGGACTGGTGGGCAACGTGTAAAATCAAGGCGAGGTCAGATGTTGATTTTATCGAGCCTCTACCAGAGCAATCATTTCAAGAGGAAGTGTTAGATAAATGATCCTGACCGTGTAGCTAAGGAAGCAATCCAATTCAACTAGACGATGTCGATCTCCACTTGCACGACCCCAATGATAATGATGTGGATGATCTTGGTGACGAGACAGATGATGATGCAGAAGAAGAGTTACTAACAGATCAAGACACTGACGAAGATGAGTTTGGTGATTACTTCAATAGTGAAAGTGTCGGATCAAATGATTAGTTTGGTTGAAATATATGTAAATTATTCATATTGTAAAATACTCTTTTTCTAAAAACTAATTTATTTTATGTTTGGATTTATTAAAATGGTTGATATATAATATATGGTATTTAGTGAAATGCTTGTATTATCTGATAGTTTTATCAGATGCCAAGAGGTCGTGTAATCAATCTAGATCCATCAAGTATTTATTCAAACATGTCAACAAAAGTAACGATAAGGTCACTGCAACATTCTATCAGAACAAATATGGGAATCCAGAGAAGAAAAAAATTGATGAGATCAACGTGTATTATGAATGCCATTACATTTCTACATGTAAATCGATATGGAGAATATGAGTTATGAAATTCAGTATAAAAATCCACCCTTCATACGTTTGATTTTTCATCTTCTACGAGAGCATAATGTACTGTATAATAATAATGATTAGCTAGACGAGGTAATAAAATGTAAATCAACACATCATAGCATGTTTTTAGGTTGGTTCGAGGCGAATAAAGAATATCCAAAAGCACGAAGTTTGACTTATGTTGAGTTTCCTCAAGAATTTGTTTGGAATTCAACAACAAAAGAATAGACACCTAGGCAGCTAGATTTGTTCTCACTAACACGAATATACTATGTCCTGCTAGAATCAGGTGGTAACTATTATGCTCGGTGTCTCCTGAATGTAATTCGAGAAACCCAAAATCACGATGATATAAAAAAGTTAACAACACGCAATACGACACATATCATGATTCATGCTATTCTCTGAGGTTGTTTTTAGATGGTAGAGAATATATTGATGGTATAGCAGAAGTAAGTAATTGGGGATCAACATATTCTGTAAGATCTTCAATCGTAACCTTGCTTGAATCAAAATATTTAGCACGTCCCGAAAAAGTTTAAAAGAAATGTAGGGAATAATTGTCAGATGACATTCTATACAATCGATGAAAATTGAGAAAATCCAAAGGTAGCAATTATTGATATTTATTTTTAACCTCTATAAATTATTAGTTATGTTCTATTATTTGATTTTATTTACCAATATTCTTAATGTCATTTTCAATACACTTTTTCTTTTTCAGATTTAAAAATGTCTGATTCTGAAATTCAGAACCTTACTTTGCTCGAAGTTGACAGTTTATTGTAGAGTATGGGAAAGAGTTTAAAGTGTTTTTCTCCCAATTCCAATACCAAAGGTCATCAATTCCAGTATGTATTAAAATAAACTTATTGTGAAGAATCGGAGTATGATTGTGAGTCACTCATTGAAGAGCATGGTAAATTGGTTGATAATTTGAATGTTGATTAGCGTCACAATACGATAAAGTCATGGATGTAGTACATTCGAATAAGGTGGTGTATTTTTCGTCTATGGATATGAAGTAACCGGTAAAACAATTTCTTGGAGCTCTACGGTCGTTAGATCTAATGGTCGAAATTGTTATGAATCTAGCATCTAACAACATAGCTTCTATTCTTATTCTGAATGGAAGAATTGGCCATTTTATATTTGAGGTTCCTTTTAATCTCCACTAAAATTCATCATTTTTTTATGTTTACTAGAACTCCACTAGTAGAATTAATGGTGCATGTGCAATAAATTATTTGGGATAAAATTCCGATGATGAATAAACATTTTTTTGAATATTTGGTAAAATATTGAAAGACGTGTTGGGATCACAAAATAATTCAAACATGCAGCGTTCATTTGGAGGCAAAATTATAATATTGATGGAGATTTTTGTCAAATTCTTTTGGTTATTCCAAAAGGTACTAGCCCAAACATAGTTTAAGCGATGATCAATTCTTAATATTTATAGACTCATTACACGATTTTAAGGATTACGAAGAATATGAGGTTGCAGAATCTCATTTTAGATCCTAATTGTGTGAATTAAAAAAAAATTGGCGATTGGATAAATACTATATGAGATGGAACAATCGGAAGACCAAACGATGGTGGCATTCAAATTAAAATCCTAAATGATCTACTATTAAAAGATGATGATGATCATATTACAACAATTGTGGCGAGCACATATCCAAAATTTGGAAGAACTACTGAATGTTCTGCTAATATGGATCGTCGTGCTATTTTTTCTCCAACACTTGATGTCGTCGATTTGATTAATGAATATATGACGTCATTGAAATGATGGAGAATGTAAAGTATAATCAAGCTCTAATAGTGCGTGCAAATCATGATTCATACATTGACATATTGCAGAACATCCACTCACTGGAGTTTCTAAACAACATCAGATGGTCTACATTGTCGATCCATGGGCTAGAACTAGAAATTGGAACTCATTCATGTTGTTGAGAAATATCGATCATTCTCTTGGGTTGTGTAGTGAAACTAGGTTGGTTATTACTAAATTTGGCGATCATGTTGTACATGCTAAAATTCTTCAAGGAAGTAATGCATTTGAGTTTGTGTTGATCCTTAAAATGAATGTCACACCATCTGATGCGAGGTTTCTTTTCAAGTTCCAATGGCGACAATTTCCTGTGATCGTTTTATACGCTATGACGATCAACAAAAGTCAAGGACAGTCTCTCTCGCTCACGTGGACTTTCCCTTAAAAAAGCCAGCTTTCAATTATGGCCAATTATACGTTGTTATATCAAGAATGACTAATCGTAAAGTTTTAAAAATATTGATCGCCGATGATGAGAATAAACTTATTAACTAAACTACGAATGTTGTGTATAAGGAAGTTTTTCATAATTTGTAAAGTACATTTGGTCTGATAACAATCCTTATGAACTGGGTTATACCATTTTCAATACCATTATATATTTGAATAATAATTAGATGGTGTGTGTGTGTATAGCTTAAGTATACATATATATAACAATTTATTTTAATATTTCTAATATATTCCAACTCAATTTTTATTTTTTTCAGATAAGAATAAAATAAAAAATTAATGCATGCGTATATTATACTTGTTTGTTATTACCGCAATGAAACAAAAATAAGAACTAAATATTAACATAGGTAAAAGAAAAGTAAAAATACCTTCCCTTACCCTATCAATAAGGATCCCGTCCGCTCTCATTTAGTGTGGATATGTGTTGCAAGCATTTTCTAGAAGTGTTATTAAAGGAGAAGTATTAGTGGTTATCCCCTTATATATTAATGCGAAATTCTCATATTTTATATATTTGGTTTCCATACTTTGTTATCTTTGAAAAATATTCTGGTGCTTTGGTGCCACCGAACCTAATATTTACGTAATCTAATATTTTCCTTTTATATGTTTTTACCTAATTTAATATTTTTCTATCATTATGTTTTTCTTAATTTAATATTTTCCTTTCACTATATGTTACCTAATTCAATATTTTTTTAATCATATTTTACCTAATTCAATATCGTACTTTTATTATACTAATATAAAAAAAAAGTCATATTTAATTAGAAGAAATCTATGTGAGTTGAATTAATTTTTATTTATAATAAAAGTTGAAATAAATTTATTTTTAGAATTTTAAATATTCTATTTAAGAAAAATACGAGTTATATAAAATTATTACAAAAGGAACATAAATATAAACTATATAAACTTAAATTTGGATATCCAATCCTAATATAATGCATTGAGAATAACATTAAAAATTTATATGAAAAATGATTATTACGCTAGAGAGAGAGAGAGAGAGAGAGAGAGAACAACAACAACAAAAACTAATAATAACAAATTATTACACCTAGAAAATAAACATTAAATATATTCTAAATCTTCTTATCTAATTTGAATAAAATGCATTGATAAACACATTATATATTTATATGAACAAATTAATGTCTTACGCGTATAAAAAAAAGAAAAGGAAACGAAAAATGATAATACGATAATATTACATATACTACAAGTTAGATATACGATATTTTTTAATAAAATTATCAGTACCTTATAGATTTTAATTTTTTATATCACATATTTACATGCAACACGCGGGTGTTGTATGTTTTACATTTTTACAAACTCAATTTTCTACGGGTTTCCTTGGTATATTGCTATGTCTTACAACTAATTTTGTGACCTTCGGGTAAAAACAATTAAAAATTATTTATTGTAACAGTCTTATTGTAATTAAAATAGATAACACTCCAGTTTATGTGTAAAGAATTTTATTGTGAAAAATAATTTTTGTGTAAATAGAAAATAATGTTACGTACGTTTTGTGTGGTACATTTTTGATATTATTCTTTTAGTATTTTTAATAAGTGTTAGTACTTCTTTTTTAAATCCCATATAATATGCGGGTATTAACTAGTAAACACAATATAAAGAGCATGCAAATAGAAGCTAAAATTTCTTATTCAAGGTTGGAACAAAATAAATTACTTTGAAAATAAGTATTTAAATATAATTGCAACGCACCCTTTTATTATTATAATGATCAAAAAAGTGAGGATAGAGATGTAAAATATAAGTTTTTACTTATATAGAAACACCTTTTCAAAATAAAATAGAAGGAACATAAGAAAAATATTTTATTTTTTTATTTTTGTTAAATACTCTAATTAATTACTTAACTTGTCATTTAGTTAACCTTAAATATACAATCATACTCTATTAAAATAATATAAATAATATAATAACAACATCAATAACCACCACCCCTGCAGGACTTTTTCGATAACCGTCAACTGGAAGATTCTCCCAACAAGTTTTTCCCCCCAATTTTTTGGCCCAAGATTTTTCAAAACATAGAGTTAGAGATTTTTCATATGAAAATCACTATCTTAGTTAAGAAACTAAGACTAATTGTGAATTTTAGATCTAATTAAATGGTGGACCAATTTTTTTGTATGTCCTTATTTGATAAAAAGTAAGGATTATATAAAGAATTGGTGGTGTATATAGTTGATATATAATGAAAACATTGATAGCTTATAATAAAAATACTAGTTTTCAGATTTTCAAATAAGCTAAGAGCCCAAAAATACCCTCAACGAGACTACTTGATATCTACAAAACCACTAAATTACTAGTTTGGAAGGGTAAAACGCATTTCGAATGGTTGTTTGTCAAAAAAAATAATTCATATGATAGATTGTGAAAATCATGATAGTTAAAATTTTATTTTCTGTTATTTATTTCTAATTTTTTTTTTTTTATAGTGTGTGTGTCATGGTGTTTTTTTTTTTTTTTTTGATTTAACTATAAATTAAATATATAACTAATTAACAAACGAATACTATTTTAAGTAACATTTGACATTTCCCTTAAAAAAACACATCACCTCTAGGTTTTAGATTCTTTAATCCCAAGTTGGAAAAGGGATTAATTAATGTATCATGTGTTGTATTACTTAATAAGTAGGCAATGTGTGGTCAAGAGTGAAGATTCATCTGGGCAAATGAGAAAATAATCATTTAATCCCAAGCTGGAAAACGGATTACTAACTAATGTATGATGCCTGAAATAAAGTGAGCCTGTGCCGTGATCCTTAACGTTTGACCACCAATTAGCTGCCTCCCCAACGGGGCAACACCGCCTCTCTTGCCGCCATTATTCCCGTGCATCCAAATATATATCTTCAAATTACACACACATATTATTATTATTATTATTATTATTATTATTATTATTATTATTATTATGACAACAATCTTTATTATTACCCAAAATCTATAAGAGTGTCTCTCCGCGTTGATACTTTTTAAAATTTTAATTATTATTTTATTTTACAAAAAGTAGTGATTGTAAATAATATTAGTCAACTAATATTAGTGTGACTACTATTTCACCAACTTTGAAAGATAAAAATTTCATGCATGCGTATGACTAATGAATTAAAATAAAATAGAATTGGATGGCCTCCATTGTTATTCAATAGTAATTAAAGAGCAATTGAAGCACGGGGTCTGTTTATTAATTCTGAATTTTATATTATGTTTCTTCTATTCTATCGCTTTTTAATTTTAATTGAAGATTTTTTCCGTTGATATTCAATACCAGGCGGCAAGTTATTTTAAGCAAAGATGTATTTGAATCTTGTTCTAAACAAACTTCGTCTCAACATGCAGCTTAATTGTGGGAGTGTTTGGAAACACTGAAAAGAGTAGCTTGAAAAAAAAAACAAACATACATGCTAGTATTAACAATTTTATTCTGCTTTTTATTAATCAGAATTGAAAAGCATGAAGACGTAGATCTGATCAAAAAGAATTGAATCGAGGTCAAAACTGGAATCAGATAATTAACGACATAAAAATCGGAACCATTGTCAATAGTCCAAGAATCAGGGTTGATAACGATTGCGGTTACGATTACAGACTTTAGAAAATGTAGAACCATCAATTCCAAAACCGTAACCGGCTGTTAGAACCACATGTTAAACCCGCAGTTCAATTATTATTTTTTTCTTGTGTTTTTTTTAATTATATATATTGTGCATTATATTTATAAATAATATAATAAATTAAATATAGTTATATATAATTAAAAAGTATTATCTAAAATTTAAATAATGTAAAAAAAATATAGAATTGTGGAGAAATTGGAACCGTGAAGCCACGATTTCCCTTTTTAGGAGTTAGGGATCGACGGTTTTGGAACAGTGACCAGACCTAGAAGGATGCATATAATAAATTTCCTTTTTTGGTTTAATTCGGACCCATGGTTTCGCAAACGTGGTCAAGCCTTGAAAGATGTATCTTTTTCTTTTTTTTTTTTTAAATACTTGTGTTAAACCATCTAACATTATACTATAATATATTGATTTTTATATTATGATATATTGATTTTTCGTAAACTTCTAGCACATATTATGATGTATTAGTTTTTGTATTATGATATAATAATTTGTGTATTATAATATTATAATTGTGAAGTTTTAGCTTAATAAATATTCGGTTAGTCCGATCCAACAAGAATGTAGTCTTTTTTGTTTGAATTAAATTTTGCACACAAATGAAGTACTTCAATAGTTTTCCACCAAACAATCTACTTTAGTTTAATATATGTTTTCAATCCATTTTCGATTTTCGATTCTCAAACAGCTTGCACTAGTCTAGAATACTTGCTCCAAAGAGAGTGTTTGCATACTCTTTTAAGGATTTGTTTGAAATAATATTTATTGGAATTTTAAATTTTAATATTTAAAATTTTAGAGTATTCAGAATTTTGAAAATAATAAGAATTATTATTTATTATAAAATTTAAAATTTTTTATTTTCTTTTATCGTAAATGTCAAATCATGTATAAAATGTGGATGTTAATATATTATTATATTGTATTTGATGTCAAATCATATTTGAAAAGTGAATGATATTGTATTATAATATTATATTTAGTAGTATTTAATTATGTAATTGTAAAAAATTATTTCTTGAGTATTTGATATTTGAATTTTAGAACAAATGAGTATTTAAGTATTCGAAATACCGAATCAAACAGGATCTAAGTGCATGAGGGTACAATAATCATATGTTTGTTCTCTTTTAGTAGTGAAATAGTACTTCTTAACAACATATGATAACCTCGGGTCTATAGTTCAAATGATACTAAACCCTAAACCTCTCAATTATTTGAAATTTTACTTTTCAATCATTTAGTCAAACTTATTAATTATATCAACATATGATATTGGTGGTATTGCTAAAAGAATCCAACATATGATTTTTTTTAATTGTTTTTTTTTTCCGTTAATTTGACTTGAACCAGATTCATATGAACATGAGAAATCTGAAAACCATTTTAACCACACATCACTACTACAAGGAAAAAGAAAAACAATTACATACACAGAATGTTTTAGATAAAACTTAAAATTAATGGTGACTATACGGACGTAAAATAATTCTGTTGGATTTTTTTTTTTAAATTGTTGATGACTAATCGGTTTAATTTGTAGAAAACAATTATATTTTATCAGTGTGTTTTACGCAATTGAATATATTGACTAAATTATTTTTGTGGTAAATTGGAAGAAAGTTTTTTTTAGTGCATACCTAAGAAGAAAGGAATTAAGATTGAATAATTGGTGAAGGTAGTGTCTTTTCATGTGAGCCGTAGGCCCAAAATTCTTGACATTCAATTACGTCCATTCAAAATCATAAAGCCACAGATATATTTCACTTTCATTGCATTACAAATACCTGTCTCCTCCAAAGGATGCATCCCATTTTTTGTTTCATTTTTCCTCTTTTTTTTATCGTGCCCGCTTATCTTGGTATTTATAATTGACAGGCTGACTCATTTCTACCAAGTGTAAGGATTTTTTAATCAGTACTTAAACCAAGGGCCCCAGCTCTTTTGACATTAACTTCTAAGAGCAATGTCCCAAGAAGTGATCTACTAAAATAGATCATACATGTGATTGAATAATATATAATTTACGAGCTAATAAAGAAATTCATCTATACTTGGAATGAATCCCACTTGGAGCGTCGCAATCGAGCCAGAGCTGGTATAGCTTGATGACGCATTTGTATGAATTCATTATTTTCATTATAAGAAAAGGGCAACACTCTTGTTAGGACGGACTAACAAATCGTTAGGCTAAAATTTGATATCAATATATTATAGTGCAAAAACTAATACATTATAATAAAAAATCAATACATCATAGTACAAAGAAAATCACAGTACAAAAATCAATACATCATATCACGGGCCAGAAATTTATGAAAAACTAAAAAATCAATACATCACAATACAAAACCTAATACATTATACTATCAGGTCAGATGGCCTAACGGGTCATGACCCGTTAATCTAGCCTAATACAAGTATTTGCCATAAGAAAAAAAAAACACTTTTTATGGCCATATAACGGGAAAAAAAGTTTTTAATGAGTAGTATCCTAAAATAGGTTTATAGTCACCCTTTTAAAACTCAAAATCTAAAAGATATATAACAAACCCGTTCTAGTATATTACATTTTTAGAAGGTATAATTCATATTAGTTTAAAAATACTCACTTTTCGGAATGTACATTTTAAATAACATCGTATAAATTCAATTGTTTAGATGACTTCTATAATAACATACAATCTAAAAGGTATTAATGTATTATACCTTGTAAAATGAAATTATGTAATTGTGATTCAATTCCCAAAATTTTCCCAAGAACCATCAATAACCACTCATTATCTCCTCTTTCTCTCTCTCTCGATTCGTCCCGTACCACAACAACCATGAAGAATAAATTTCATCCACCATGCTGCCGCCACATAAACACTAATATCTCTGCATTTCTATCGGTGTCGTTGCAGTGGGGCTCCAATCGTGGTGGCGGTGGTTAATGTTCCCATTTTCCTTTTTCTTTCTACAATCCACAAGAATAGCTCAGCGACGCGAATCAAAGACAACATGGCAAGTGAAGATTATGGCCATAGTTCAGGCTTTAGGAGGTAGCATTGTCAGTGGATCTGGTGTTCCGACTCTATAGTCGCCGCTGATGTGGTAGACATGGCCTCCCCCGCTTCGTCGATCAATTAGACGATCCCTGGGTGCTTGCTTGCCCCAGCTAAATCCATCTTCTTCAACCCCTCATATTGTTAGTATGTGTTAGTTGAATTTAGCAATTGTCGGTGAACTTAATTAGTGGGAGCTTCTATAGATGACGATTAAGGTGACAACTAACATGCTGATTGAGAGTAGTTTTTTAGTGGTGATGAAAATATAAGGGTGGGTTCATGGCTTCATATCATTGGAATTCGAATGATTGTAGGCATCTACGAGCTAATAACTTTAGAAAATTGAAGAAAAACGGAAATAAATGAAAACTAGATGAAACTACGACTAACTATGAGAGTGTAAATGCAAGTATCTCGTATGCCTCGTGCGTATGCCTGATGGAAATTGCAAGCAGGAATGAAAACAAGAAACAAAAGGCAAAGTCTCACTAAGTACAAGCATGAAATTCTAAAGTACTACTATGCATGCATGATCACGAAAACTTTAATAATGCAAATTAGCAAAAATTGAAAGCATTAATGTAGAAAGCAATAAAAGTTGACGTGAAAATTAAAAACATTACGAGAAATAACTAGAAACGAAGAGTAGATCTAGGATTCAACATAAAACTATGCATGAAAATAAAAACCAAAACAAAGCATATGAAATACTCAAAAAAAAAAATGATCAAGGACTCGATCTATGATCTTGGTGTGTCACTCACCTAGATTCCATAGCCGATTCACAGATCCAACAACAAATCTAAGAGCTAAGGTAAAATGCATAAATTCAAGAACAAGCGTGAAATTAAAGGAAAGCTTACTTGAATTAAGGAAAAGAACAACAAACTTGAATGAAATAGCAAAAATAAAATTCAAGTGATGACTTGAGTTCTTCTCAGGCTTACAAACCCAAGGAAAAGTTTCAAATTAAATCTAAGAACTAGAGAGAGAAATTAATTCCAAACCCATACAAGAGTTGGGAGAATGAGTGATATCCTCTAAAAATGAGAGTTTTTTCCTATTTATACTAGGTTTAATTGGGGTTAAACGGGTCAAATTGGCCTTTAAAAACTTGATTTCCTGGGTTTGACCAGGGTTTGACTCGAATTTGCACCCTGGCGTGAGGTTTGGCGCGAGAGTTGGCAAGCGCGAGACGCCTGGAGGCAGCCTTGGCTTGGAGTTTGGCGCAGGCATACGCGCGCCTTCGCGTGGGAAGTGGCGTGCGGCAGGCTTGGCGAGGCGCTTGGCACTGGATGTGGCGAGTGGCAGGCTTGGCGCTGGATGTGGCGTGCACCAGCGTGCGCCAAAGTGCTTGGCGGTAGGTTTGGCAAGGACTTGGGCGTACACCAAGGCTTGGCGTCAGGTGTGGCGAGGAGTGGCGTGCCTTGGCTAGCATTCCGGAATATTAACCATTTAGGAGTTTGTTCTTGACGCAACTTTTGGCACGCCTTGGCATGAGTTTTTGGGCCTCCATGCCTTGGTTTGAATTCAAATCATTGAGCCACCTATGAAATGAGAATTTTGAACATAAAAACCCAAGAATTTCGCCAAACCTCAAACTAATTGAACACATTTAACCAAATCAAGTATAAAATCAAAAAGAAACACGAAAAATAACAAAATGAGAAATATAACCTATAAAAATGACACTAAACCCTAATTAAAACCACAATAAAAACATGCAAAACAACCACCCCACACTTATCGATTTGTTCGTCCTCGAACAATGAAAAGAATCGAGAATGTATATGCAATGAACATTATGCAAAAAGAAAAACCCTTGTACTTATCCTACGTAATATGATGAGCGTATCAACATAAACTCGTTATCGCCAAGCATTGCTCGTATTACTCTTTCTCAAATGAAAACCAAATCGATGACTTCCTCTCAAATGGAATTTTGAAGGCGTTCGCTCAATTCACTCAAGTGTTTTGTTATATGGGACGTGTATACGCTCGAATCGGACAATGCATGCACCTTGTCAAGATTTCACAAATCAAAATCACCCACTGTACATAACCAAACAAGAATCGAAAGAGGTCTTTATTTCGGGTTGTAATGTTGGCTCTTTGTAAGGTATGAAATATATGGATATAGTGGCTAACACACGATCAAATGTGATCAATAACACATGAAACCCTAATTTCTAAAACTCAAAGCTATGATCGCTTCACCCTTCCCAATTGAATCGAAATTTTTACACCTATTTTTTATTTAAAAATAAAAAGCTCGTCCGCAAGAGAACGGAGCAGCTGTAGGTGGTAAGTTGGTTTCGAGTCGAATCACAAGGAAGACTAATCGGAAGTTATTTCGGTGTTTGGTTCTACGAACGAGAAAACAAAAGAAAAGACTAAACTAAACACGCGATCCGATCTGGTTTGAGAGTTCTAACATCTAATGCGATGAATTAAATACGGAAAAAGCCTTTAAACAATTTAAGAAAGCAAGGGTTCTAGTGCGCTAGAATAATCTCAACGATCGCTCGGGAATTTCATCGAGCACCTTACCTACGAGCCAGGGTTGTCAATCCCGACTTGTCGATCAAGCGTCGAATCATCCCGAGAGATGGTTCTAAATGAATCTAGGCACTAGAATGATAAATTCTAGCCTACAAGTATTAACATATTCAAAAGCGAAATTTCAAAAATTAAAAGCATGAAAATTACCAAGCATCTAAACAACTAATATTACGAAAAGCCATAACTAAACTACTGAAGCAATTAAACATGAATTAAAAACGAGAAGAACGGTAAAAGGATTACTACTAAATTAACAAAATTAAAGAACAAACATCAACATTCAAAGTAGCCAAAGCTAAACTATTCAATAATCAAACAAAGTGAAGAAAAACCTATGATCTAGAAAAGCAGCAGTAATCGAACGAGTCTACAGCAACGAAGATTGAACTTGAACAATGAATGAACTTTAAATGATGAAATGACGAACTATTAAACTCGAATTATGCATGTGATCGAAAGGGGGCAAGAACTGAGGGGTCTCTACAATTTCCGAACCTTCCCCCAAGTTCCAGCACTCCAAATGAAGTGAAAATGATGGGTTTATATAGTTTCTCCCAAATAACTGCTCAGACTATTGGATCATCGACCGACGCGGTCCGAGCGTCGACGTCGATGCGTGTCAGGGTTGTCGCATCGACTAGGCAGTGCATTGACTGACGCGAGCCAGGACCGACGCAACTGCAAGTTTGCGTCGACTAAGCGTTGACCGACGCGGGCGCTAGTTGCGTGCGTCCCCAGGACTTCGGCACGTCGCTCGTCCCGTCTTCTTCGTTTTGAGCTGAAACACGAAAATAAAGCAAACTTAGATTATTACTTATAAAATAAAGTAGAAAAATATTAAACACGATATGAAATGAAAAATATCAAAAGGAAGTAAAACAAGAAAAAGATAAACCTTAAACACGTAAAACAAACAAAACACAATGCGAAAAATACACAAAAATCACATACAAAAATGTACAAATCACCAATTCACTAAACTCTCATTCGAAACCCTTTTGTACACTCACACACTTTTCCGACTTTATTTCACAACACTTAGAAGCTTCTTGAACTCGCTTCTTTTTACTAAACTTAGAATTTTTGAATTAGACTTTTCGCTTAAATGAACGCTTTATCACTTTTTGTGATTTGTGTTGGAGTTTATTTATTTTTCTCCCTTTTCTTTATCTCTTTTTTTTTGTATATAAGTAACTCAAAACCCGAAACCCACAATTGATTTCCCACACATTCATAATCAACTAACAATACACTCTCTCACCTCACAATCTTTGAAGATATAGGAGCTAAAATCGAGCTCGGCTAACAAGAAATGGGGTATAGGCTCAAGGGGTCTTATTTGGGATTTTTAAGTAGCTTATATATTTGGATATGGCCGGAATAAGGGTGATATATGTGCCTCGAGGTCATTTCCAAATTCAATCATGTACGAGCAAAATCAAGCTTCCTTAATGCAATTTCCATAAAAATACAAGCAAAATCGATAACTCACACAAGGCTACTCACTAGTTTGCACTAGGTTTTGGAGACAAAGTCAAAAGAGCTTTTAGAATGTTGCAATCTTTTCACGAGTACAAGTTGATTATATATATATATGGGTGGGTTCAAATGAGAACCAGTCCTTATTTGCGAACCTGCGAACTAATGCTTTTATTATATACCAGCAGTGCTTTTATTATACAATCTCAGTGCTTTATTGATATTTTAGTTATATACACCAGCAGTGCTTTTATTATACAATCCTAATGCTTTTAATCAAATAAGGAAATACACAAAAAATCTGATCCATCAATTTAATTAGATTTAAGGCCCATAATTGACCCTTGGTTCACATATAAGGACATGGTTCTCATTTGAACCTAATCATATATATATATATATATATATAGATAGATAGATAGATAGATAGATAGATAGATAGATAGATAGATAGATAGATAGATAGATAGATAGATAGATATAGGTGAATTTTGGACGCAGCACAAAAATTCAACTCCTCACACAAGAGGGCATAAACATGTAAAAACCCGACAAGTAAACTATTCAAACTTCGAAGTGTGTGGAGATTTCTCAACAATGTAATAAACATACACAAGACACAAGAACGACTCAACCATGTAGATGCGCAAATAGTAAGCGTCACTTCTTCAAGGCTCGAGTTACGAAAAATAAACAAATCGTGTTTTGTAGAACCCGGACCCTAACCAACTATCCACCCCACACTTAAACCGTGCAATGCCCTCATTGCATTTAAATGAGAAATAAGAAACAAGGAGGGTGAGTAAGAGAATTCCTTAACCGAACGAGTTTTGGTCGAGCTCGGTGGGGTCCACTTAAGCAACCAAGCAATCCAAGCAAAAATTGAGCATGGCTTGTTTCTCCCGGCTCCATGAATGCTATTAACTTATCTAATCGACCAAGGTTGGAGCATGAAAACAAAACTCTATAAAAGAAAATCACACAAAATCAAAAATACAAGAAAATATGCACAAGAATCAAAACAAGACCAAGGGTTTAAAGGAAACAAAAGGCAATAATTTTTTTTCTTTCAATTTTTTGAATATTTTTTTATTATTATATAATTGAATGTTTTTGGATTTTCATATAATAAGAAAGAAAGAAAGAAAGAAAATAAAAGAAATAAATGAAAAGAACTTGGGTTGTCTCCCAAGAAGCGCTTGTTTTACGTCATTAGCTTGACGAACTCCCTTCTTGGTTATGTGGAGGTTGAGATGGGAGGATCCACCAAAGCAAAAACCTCCTTGTCGGGTGAATCCAGTCTTTCAAACTTTCCCAAGGCCTTGCCTAGCTCAAATGGCACTCGACGAAGAGCAACCATTCCAAAGGTCATCTTGGCTCGATCTTCGGGTGGAATTGGGATTTGATAGTACCCCGACAAGCCCGCTAAGAAACAATAGGAAAGATGGTCATCTAACTTATCAAACATTTTCAATCTCTCATCCTTCGCTATCTCCTTAAGATCTTGACCGAACGCCTTTGGAGTTCTCGAGAGGGTTCGGCATCATCCTTAAAAATGATTTCATGCTTGCAAGTTGAAGGGCTAAATCCCGTAATATCCTCAAGACTCAAACCAATGGCACCTTCATAAGCTTTAAGCACCTCAATCAACACTTCCTCTTCGTCATGGATTTGTTGCGTCCTTTCCTTATGGATACGAGCATTTTCATATCGACCGTTCCGAAACTCGTCCACTCACAACATTCTCTCTAGCCCGACCTCTTTTAAATCCGTATTCACGACTTCTATCGCCTAAGAAGCTTCATGCTCAAACTCAACTGGTTTGATCTTCTCTTCTTCCAAATAGTCATTCTCGAGGTAAGATGGGAGAAGTTTGAGCTCGGGCTTGTGCCTCCTCTCGACCTCGTTGGGAATTAATTCGATCAATTCAATGATCTCCTTAAGATAAAATTCGAGTTTTTCAACAGGCTTCAATTCTAACCCTTCATCCACAATCTCCAACTCCCCCTCTAAAATGTCGCCGTTGCCCTCAACGACACATACACACTCCTTCCTACACAATCCGTTGGCACATTGAAGCACAATTGAATCATTGCTATGAACAAGGGTCTCATTTCCCGCACAACGACCTTCAACACAAACTCTCGGGCCAAAATCCTCCTCATTACTCCCTTTCTCCATATAAACTTGGTCATCCAATTCTTGAATCACATCAATGTGTAAGCAATCTTAATAGAAGGCGCATGATGGAATTAATGACATGTTAGCCATAGAAAATGTTACAGTTTCACCCGCTACGGACAAAGTAAGATCTTTCTTCCCAACTTTATCAAACATTGAGTTGTAGCCATGAATAGGCGGCCTATTAAGATAGTGTGTTCGGCGCCATCGTCCTTCGCCATGCCAACATCCAATACCACGAAGTCGACTGGAACCACGATCACTTCAACTTGTACAATAACATCTTTGATCATCCCTTTTGGGTGTCTAATTGACCGATCGACCAATTGCAAGCAAATACGTGTTTCTTGTAAAGAATGAAGCTCCAATTTTCCGTGTATTAATGCAAAATGAGCCGGGGTCCGCCTTCTTAAGAATCAAGAGAGAAGGGTCACAAACCACACTTGCCTCCTTGGATGGATAAACCATCTCCTTCGTAGCACTCTCAAGCTTTTTGGACGAAAGTTCCTTGAAGAATTTAGTGTAAGAGGGCAAAGTCCGAATGGCGTCTAATACGTCAGATAATAAACCATGGAGCTTTTAAAATTGGTCATCCTTCGTAGTACTTTGTAGACGAGATGGATAGGGCATGGGGGCCTTAGAAATTGGTGCCTTGTAGGGATTTGAAGATTTATGTAGACCATCGGGAAGTTCCCTTGCTAAAGTGGGACCCATGGGCATAGAATTGGGAAGAGTAAAAACACTCAGGATAGCAACCACCTCATCCTCGGACGGCAGGGAAACATTATTATCAACCACCCATTGGCTTGGAAATTTGTCTTTCTCGTGAGCTTGCTTAAGCATATTCACATCAATTGTCCCACTTTAGTGTTCAACCCATTCGTCGTGGCCTCAGGAGTGTTGAACCGAGCATCAAAATATTGTAATTATTACATAATAGCCAAGAAGTTTGGATCGGGAGGGGGAGTAGGAGCATTCATCGGAATAGACGAGATGGACCCGCATGTGGAGTAGCATAACAAAATTCGGATGCATGCAGTTTCTCGGATGATACGGAGGATTGTAATTCGATGGACGACAAAAGCTGACTTAGAAACACCGGGTCCCAATTGATATCTTTGGATCCCACACACTTCCTCCGATTGAGGTATCAGCATATAAAAAGAGGGATTAGAAGGACAATATAAGGTATCATGACCGACCATACCACACTACGCACACGGGGGCTCCGAGCTTGGGCTAGACAACTTAGCAACTTGGGCCTCCAACGCTGCGATTTCCTTTTCTATCTCAAGCTCCTTAGGGGAAGGAGCTTCATTTACGTCATTCACTTAATTGGCATTAGAATACACCGCTCGAGAAGACTTTTGTTGAGAATTTTCGGAAAGAGTGGTGAAAACCTTGTGAACCACTTGAGGAGGATGAACCTTCATATTACCCCCCGCCGACTTGTCCACCATCTATTGGAATTGTGGTTCCAACGCTTCATAGAAAGTTTGAATTAAAAGCTCCTTCGGCATGCGATGATGTGGACAACTCGTGAGAAGATCTTGGAAATGATCCCAAGCGGAGTGAAATGGCTCATTTTTCATTTATTTAAAGGAGATAATCTTGATCCTCAACTCGACCGTCGTTTCAGCGGAATAGTAATGATCTAAGAATGTTGCCGAGAGCTCGTCTCATGTATGAATGGAGTTGGAAGGAATACCCATGAACCACGGCAATGCTTTATATTGAAGAGCATACGAGAAATAATGGGTTTTAAGATGCTCTAAGCTCATCATATTCGGGCGGTGGAAACTCGAGACATGCCATAAAAATTGTCGAATGAATCGGAAAGGATCCTCCTTACCAAACCCATGAAAGATCGGGAGTCGAGAGAAATTGAGCGATCGGATATCTATAGCCATAACCTCGGGAGGAAGGGATACACAAGACGAAATAGTCGCTCCCACGAAGGCTTTGCTAACTTCTTTCATAGCGAGGATGGGAGGGGCATATTGGGCATTAGCGCTCATTCCCCCAAACAAAGCATACAGATCCGGAGTGTCCTCATGAGCATTAGTATCGGCACCTCCATAACCGGGACCACCACCACTAGAATTCAAATTCACTTTCGAGGCATGATTGACGTTGTAAGTGGGAGGAACTCCGTACGGCTTGGAAAACGGACTTTGCATGTTCAGAAATTGATTAGGAGCATCATAACCCCCATACGGACCAGAATCCGGAATTTGCATATTTGGAAAGGGATTGGGAGCACCATAACCTCCATATGAGCTATTAATGCCCGCGAAGACACCAAATCCAATGTGGTTTGCACCATGCCCTCCCACGTTGGGTTGACCACTGCCGTTAGCACTGTTAACAACGTGGTTTTCACCATTTCCTCCCACGTTGCCAAAACTATTAAAACTCATCCCATTCCCAACATGGTTTGCACCATGCCCTCCCATGTTGGGAATATAACCTCCATTACCATAAGAATTAGGAATCTGTGTGTTACCTTGGGGTAGGCCCATGGCGTGTTCATGAGTGGTAAAACCACTCCCTTGAATCCCTATAGCGTGATCGGGAGGTGTCGTGGGATTTGGAGTCGAAAGCCCGGGATTTTTCGATCGGGGAGGATGGCTCAACATGAAAAATGGGCTCGAAATCAATAGAGCTTTGAGGATCGCGGGCCCGTGGAGACTCCTCAGTAGGATTGAGAAACGGGCCAGTGTTTAGAAGATTATTCGCCATATCATGAGTAGTAGTCGAGGAACGTCTTAAACGCCTTAATCGCTCAGGGTTTGAAATATAAGGATCCAAATCGTTCCCAAGGGTTCGACAACCTTGCATACACTCAATAATAATGTCAAATACGAAAGAATGCTAGAAACACAAAGAAACTACAAGCAAATTGAAAACCTTAACCAAGCCATGTCGCAGCGGCGCCATTTTGAAGAGTAGTTTTTTAGTGGTGATGAAAATATAAGGGTGGGTTCATGGCTTGTTATTATTGGAGTTCGAATGATTGTAGGCATCTACGAGTTAATAGCTTTAGAAAATTGAAGGAAAATGGAAATAAATGGAAACTAGATGAAACTACGACTAACTATGAAAGTGTAAATGCAAGTATTTCGTATGCCTCATGCGTATGCCTAATGGAAATAGCAAGCAAGAATGAAAACAAGAAATAAAAAGCAAAGTTTCACTAAGTACAAGCACGAAAGCCTAAAGTACTACTATGCATGCATGATCATGAAAACTTTAATAATGCAAAATAGCAAAAATCGAAAGCACCAATGTAGAGAGCAATAAAAGTTGACGTGTAAGTTAAAAACTTTACGAGAAATAACTAGAAACGAAGAGTAGATCTAGGATTCAACATAAAGCTATGCAAGAAAATAAAAACCAAAATAAAGCATATGAAATACTCAAGATAAACACGATCAAGGACTCGATATATGATCTTGGTGTGTCACTCGCTTAGATTCCATAGTCAATTCACAAGATCCAACAAAAAATCTAAGAGCTAAGGCAAAATGCATAAATTGAAGAACAAGCATGAAATTAAAGGAAAGCTTACTTGAATTAAGGAAAGGAAACAACAAACTTGAATGAAATAGCAAAAATAAAATACAAGTGATGGCTTGAATTCTTCTTAGGCTTACAAACCCAAGGAAAAGTTTCAAATTAAATCTAAGAACTAGAGAGAGAAATTAATTCCAAACCCATGCAAGAGTTGGGAGAATGAGTGATATCCTCCAAAAATGAGAGTTGTGTCGTATTTATACTAGGTTTAATTGGGGTTAAATGGGTAAGATTGGCATTTAAAGGCTTGATTTTCTGAGTTTGACCAGGGTTTGACCCGAATTTGCACCCTGGCTTGAGGTTTGGCGCAAGACACTTGGCAACAGCCTTGGCTTGGAGTTTGGTGCAGGCATGTGCGCGCCTTGGCGTGGGAAGTGGCGTGCGGCAGGCTTGGCGAGGCACTTGGCGCTGGATGTGGCGAGCGGCAGACTTGGAGAGGCGCTGGATGTGGCGGGTTGCCAGTGTACGGCCGAGGCACTCTGGCCGGCAGGTTTGACGAGGACTCGAGCGTACGCCAAGGCTTGTCGTCAGGTGTGGCGAGGAGTGGCGTGCCTTGGCTAGCATTCCAGAATATTAACCATTTAGGAGTTTGTTCTTGGCGCAACTTTTGGCACGCCTTGGCGCGGGTTGGCTTGAGTTTTTGGGCCTCCATGCCTTGGCTTGAATTCAAATCATTGAGCCACCTATGAAATGAGAATCTTGAACATAAAAACCCCAGAATTTCACCAAACCTCAGATTAGTTGAACCCATTTAACCAAATCAAGTATAAAATAAAAAAACGTGAAAAATAACAAAACGACAAATACAACCTAATAACTTAAAAAAACTCGACTGGAAACCACTAAAAACGACACTAAACCCTAATTAAAAATACCACAATTACATGCAAAACAACCACCCCACACTTATCGGTTTGTTCGTCCTCGAACAACGAAAAGAATCGAGAATGTACATGCAATGAACATTATGCAAAAAGAAGAACCCTTATGCTTATCCTACGTAATATAATGAACGTATCAACATAAACTCATTATCGCCAAGCATTGCTCGTATACTCTTTCTCAAATGAAAACTAAATCGATGACTTCCTCTCAAATGGAATTTTGAAGATGTTCGCTCAATTCACTCAAGTGTTTTATTATATGGGACGTGTATACACTCCTCAATGCAATTTCCATAAAAATGCAAGCAAAACCGATAACTCACACAAGGCTACTCACTAGTTTGCACCTGGTTTTGGAGACAAAATCAATAGAGCTTTTAGAACGTTGCAATCTTTCCACGAGTACATGTTGATTATATATATAGGTGGATTTTGGACGAAGCACAAAAATTTAACTCCTCACACAAGAGGGCATAAACATGTAAAAACCCGACAAGTAAACTATTCAAACTTCCAAGCGTGTGGAGATTGCTCAACAATGTAATAAACATACACAAGACACAAGAACGACTCAACCATGTAGATGCGCAAATAGTAAGCGTCATTTCACCAAAACTCGAGTTAAGAAAAATAAACAAATTGTGCTTTGTAGAATCTGGACCCTAACCAACTACTCACCCCACACTTAAACCGTGCAATGCCCTCATTGCATTTCAATGAGAAATAAGTAACAAGGAGGGTGAGTAAGAAACTTTCTTGACTGAGCGAGTTTTGGTCGAGTTCGGTGGGGTCCACTTAAGTTGAGAAATAAGAAACTAAACCATAGTCAAATCTATAATGAATTTGAGAATTCATATTGACCCAAATCTTATGTTGGAAGTATATTTAGTTACAAATTTTCAATGAACTCTGGGATGTTAGTATTTTGGGAATTTTATGAAACACTACTTCCAAGCCTGAGAATTTAGTGAAAATAGATTTTTTTTTTCTTGCTAAAAAGGGTGAATAACTTTGATATGTTGTGACTAAAAACATGTCTTACCATATGTGAAAAACAAAGTCATTTTAAATAAGTAATTGAGAGATTCGATCTCACTATATTTTATTTTTCACTTGAGCAAATATACGGATGCACTTGTATAATATTAATCATGATAATAAGTCATTGAGTGACATGGCATTATTCTTCATAATACCAATATTAGACCTCCGGATAAAGAAATTTCTTAAGGCTAACCAGGATCGATATGAATAGTGAAAATAACCTCAAAGCAAAGGGGAGGAGATATGTTGACCCCTACCTATGTGGGAAGAATGAACCACAAGGTATGATATGTAAGAGTTCGCGATATTTATTGGTCGTGGTATAAGTCATGGAGTTTCTCCCAATAACCTTGCTTAGTCAATGTATATCCTCTATTTTGATTGATGAAATTTGTTTGTTTCTTAATTTACAAAAAACTTGTGAAAGTATAATCAATCATTCATATTAGACTATTGTATTTGGTCTTAAAACTTATTTTGTCTTAGATTTATGTGATGTGGCTCGATTTAAATTAATTATTATTTTTGGCTTATTGGTAAATTTTGCATTTCATTTTGAAGTATTGAATATAATTGAGTTTATTTACCACATATTCACATAAAAAGTTCAGGAGTAAACTATTAGATATAATAATGTAACATATCTAGCAAATAATGTAAAATATTAGAATGAAAAGTATTTCGTTCAAATATCTCAAATAATGTGAAAATTTGTTGAGATATAGATAATTATTCACTGAATTGATATTTATATGTGACAAAGTCTTGATGCCTAGTGGCACATTGATTAAAGTCATAAAAGCTCAGTATGAACCAAGAGCGAAATGAGCCTTGTTAAGTTTGATGATATTCATGTTGATGATTATAACTAAGAAGTACATTATGAGAATGGAACTATACCTTTAATTTATGTGGAAGAAATCACGTTTTAGGGTCAATCTAGTAATTTTACTTTAATACTTTTTGATTATTGAATCATAAGATATGACCAACAAAGAACTTTTGGACACGACTGGCATGGATTCTTTGGTCTTCGTGATATGATGGTCCATATTATAAGAAACTAACATGAACATCTTTTATTTTGAGTTAAACACAAAATGAGATAGAAATTTGATGCACAATATGGTGTCGAACTAATGTTGTACAATTACAACTAGTGCATTCTAAAGTATTAGGAGCACTATATACATTCATATCTCAAAGATACATCACTCATTTTTTAAAACTTATTCATTAGCAAAATTGTATGATTGAGACCTGCATATGCTGAAAATACAAAGTATAATATCTCATTCTTATAATTGATAATTGGTGATGCATTTGGACATAACCATTCGAAATGCGAATCATTCTAGTATTTTATAATTTTGGTCGATGCTTCGATACGTATTGTCCATAAAAATATTGTATTTGCAAAATTTCTAGCACATATAGTATGATTGAGGACTCGCCACCCATATAAATCACCTAAACTCATAATGCTAGAGAGCTTACATCAAAAGTATTTGATGTCTATTGCACTTCAGTCAAGATCGATGTAATGCATCTTGTACCCTAATGTGCATATACAATAAGGTCTCAAAAAAAACACCGTCGAAAAGAATATAGATGGTGACTAAAATAATATTTATGCGCACTCATATATTTGTCTCTGCACATGGTTATTTTGCATGTAATTGTTGTGTTTTTCTCGTATTTTTAGATAGATTTTTATATTGATTTTAGTAGTTTTGAGTCATTTTTCATTAGGTTTTTAGGTCGTTTTTCTTGTTTTATTGTTTTTCGTGTTTCTTGCAAACTTTATATTTAATTTGGTTTAATTGGTTCATTTACCTTGAGGTTTGGTGAAATTCTTGGGTTTTTATGTTCAAATCTCTATTTATAGGCTAAGGCATTGAGGACCAAAATTCAGGCCAAGAGAGGCTCAAAAATGCCCAAACATTCTGGAATGCTGGCCTAGTCTCGCACCCTCTCGCGCCACCCGGCGCCCCGCCGCGCGCCAGCTCACGCCCGCTCGCGCCATCCCGCCCAGCAGCACACGCACGTGCCCGGCATCTCCAGGCAGCACCCGCGCGCGCAACCTCGCGCCTGCGCGCGGCCTCTCGCCAGCGCCCGCACCTGCTCGCTAGCCCTCGCCCACAAGCGCCCGCCCAGGCCTGCCGACCAGCGCCCACCTGCGCCCAAGCTCGGCCATGGCCGAGCCACATCGAGCCATGGTCGAGCCATCTCGAGCCATATCGAGCCAAAATGTGCCAAAAAGCTAGCCAAGGGTTTAGGAAGGTGCCTCCGGGTCAAACTTGGCCAAACCCAGGAATTTTAAGCCTCTAAGGCTATTTTGGGCCCATTTAAACCCAATTAAATGTAATATAAATAGTAGACTTCTTTCATTTTGTAGGACACCTCTCATTTTTCTCCAAACCCAAGCATGGGTTTGGGATTAAAAATCCTCTCTCTAGTTTTTAAGATCTAATTTCTCTCTCTTAGGTTTTAGACTCAATTTCAAGATTCCATGTAATTTCCTTTTCTAGATTTAGATTTAATTTCAAGCACCTCCTTGGGTTTGTAAGCCTAAGAAGAATCCAAATACTCCTTTGAATTGTTACTTTTGATGCAATTTCATTCAAGCTTTGTTTCATTTCTTAATTCAAGTAAGTTTCCTTTCAATTTCATGTTTTATGCTTTAATTCTATGCCTTGTTCTTCATTTTCATGCTTGTTCTTCATGTTATGCTTTTTGTCTTAGCACCTTGAATTCATGATGAAACATATGAATTGGCTATGGAATCTAGATGAGTGACACATCTAGATCATAGATCGGCTCTTGGATCGTCATGATTTTAAGTTTTTCATATGCTTTATTTTAAATCTTATTTTTATGCCTTGTTTCATGCTTAAATCCTAGATCTACTCTTTATTGCTTGTTATTTTCCTTAAAGTTTTAAACTTTCATGTCAACTTTTATTGCTCTTTACATCCATGCTTTCAATTTTTGCTAATTTGCTTTATTTGAGTTTTTATGCATAGTTGTACCTTATGCATGCATGCTTGTACTCGATGAAACATTGCATTTTCTTGCTTATTTTCATTATTGCTTTGCATTTTTTATTTGAGGCATACGACGAGGCATCCTACCAACTTGCAATTTCAATTCTTAGGATAGTTAGCTATTTTATTTTCTTTATTTTCATTTTCCTTTTAATTTTCAAAGCTTGAAACACCTTGAAACTTGCAATTAAATCGATTTCCGATAATACCAAGACATGAACCCGTTGATTTATTCCCAACACCACGAAAAATTACACTTCAATGGTTATGCAATATTGCACGCAACTCTTACTTATTCTTTTATAAACCTCTGCTAACCAAATATCTTACGTACCAGTTGGTAACTGGATATAAGCCTGACAATTCATATCTACGCATATTTGATTACGCGGTATATGTGCCTATTGCACCCCCACAACGCATTCATATGGATTTTTAAAGACGGTTAAGTATTTATGTTAGAATATGAATCTCTAATAGTCATCCGATGTTTGAAACCTTTGACATGCGATATCTTTGCCGCTAAATCTTTGGATTTTTCACTCTAATGAGACAGTCTTTCCGTCGTTAAGGGGAGATAAGAAAAAGTATTTTCTAATGAAACGACAGGAATATTTTCATACTATGTCTCATTATGACCCCCGCATTTCACAATGTAACGTGAAAGTAAAGTATAGTGAACAACTTATCTTCAAAGTATAAAAGACTTAATTTCTAAAGTGACGAGATCATATATATACCAGCTGCAAATGTGTCTGCAAGGTTAAGAATCCCCATAAAGGGCACAATGTCACAGATTAGGACATTGCAACCATACTTAGTGGAGGTATGGTTGAGGTCGTGATTCTCAAAAGGAACAGGGGGAGGTCACTTAGTTCGATTATTCACCCAAGGAATAAGAGGTTATGTATGGCACAACTTCAATTGACCATCATCAATGAACATAATTTCTCTCATGAGATTATCTCTGATTATACTTATGTCCATGAATCATTACTGGAGGACGCTCCAATGTTTAATATGATTCCAGAGAATAAAAAAATCCAATATACTATAAGAGTGTATATGAGTTGATGGAAAGATTTTTCACACACAATGTATATATATATATATATATATATATATATATATATATACATTGTTTCTAAAGAAATCATAGAGCACGATGGTATCGAACCACGCTCTATTGAAATATCAACAAAGAGAAAATTGGCTTAATTATAAAGAATACATCTAGGTAGAACTAAATTCACTGAGAACAAGACATGTATTTGGTCTGGTAGTGCTAACCTCACCAAGTGTAAGCCATGTAGGACATAAACAAGGTTTTTCAAAAAGCGCAATGAGAAAATAAATCCATGAGATTCAAATCTAGACTTGAAGTACAAAGTTTCTCACAACACCCTGGAATTGAATATGAGGATATGTACTATCCTATAATAAATGTTATAATTCCAAAGAACTGAGAATGCAGCTTATACATGTGGTTACATCATATCTCTATGGGGATCATGATTTAGAGTTACATACGAAAGTGTCTGCTGGTCTTTCATTACCAAGGCAAGTGACTCTAAGTCACGAAGTGCATTTAAAATTAAATTGAAACATTCACTTTATGATTGAAATAATCCAGACGGATGTGGTATAACCGTCTAAGTGATTACTTGATTGGAAAAATATAATCTATGCTCTTGCGTATTTATAAAGAAAATAAGTTTCAAATTTGCGATTATAATTGTATATGTCAATGAAAGAAACATAATATTCACTCTTAATGAACTAAGAGATATCGCTAGTTCTTTGAGATTTTAATTTGAGATAATGAACCATGGGAAAACTCGATCATGTTAAGGCTTTAAAGTAAAACCGAGTTTGTGGAATACTAAATTCTACAGTTTGCATATATCCAAAAGATGATCAGACAATTAAATATGGATAAGTCAATATGTTAGTACTCCTATGATTGGTCAAAGTGAAGATATAAAGAAAGATCAATTTCGTCAGCGGAATGACGTAGAACTGGTGGGAACTGAAATTCCCTTCATATGTACAATATGCGCATTATTGTACCAACTCTAATACACTTGACCAAATATTACTTTCTCAAAATTCTTATCTTGATTTAACTCAAGAAAACGCAATGTCATTGGCATGGAATCAAATGTACTTTGATACCTAAAAGAAGCCATTGACGTGAGTTTATTTTCTCCATTCATAAATATAATTGGGACTCTAGATGATCTTGTAACCACTAAAGACCAATGTTGACTTTACTTCCTACTGTGAAACACCAAATAGTATCATTGATATTAGTTACTCATTCGATCCATGTAAAAAGATCATGATCATACATGTTGTAGTTCGTGGCTTGAACTCTATTACTGAAAAAAATATGATAATACGAGTAATGTCACCATAACTCTCCTACAACCAACAATTATACACTTTCTCAAGAATCAAGTAAATTGAGAAAATGAAGACTTTCAAAGTTCTCTTGATAGATATACATATCAAAGAGAGGTGTAGACTTTAAAGGGACTCTCAAAATGAAACACCATTTCACCTTTTGATTTGGCATAAGGGGGAGTGTTGAAAGAAAAAAATAATTAGTGTGCCTTCGTCAATAAGAGAACCATAGTTCTCTCGTCTCTTTTGTATCTTCTTTTTTTCTACTTTTCCTTTTACAAAATCAATTAATAGTACAATTGTTAGTGACCCTAAAATAAATGTATTTTTTACAAGTTTTCAAATAAATACTTAAAATTGGGCCAAAATACATATCTCGTGACAAACAAATTACTAATATTAGTCAAAATATTTACCACGAACGGACAAAAAATTCCAAAAACTCGTAGAAGATGGGAAATTGGAGAAATCTCTCCTTGGTATTTTTTTTTCTTCATATTATTCAACTCTATCAAAAGACGTACAATATATAGAAAAAAAGGTTAAAAGGAAAACAAAATCAAATCAAATCATAAATAAAAATCTAATAGATATGATTCTAATCCTACTAAATAATATATGTGATACGCCTTTGATATATTTGAACCACATATTCCATTATTACTACTAATTAATAATCTATATGAAAAGTTTGTCTGGAAAAAGAAAAGTACATTTAACAACTAGCAATAAATTCATTGCGATATCATTTGACCAAAATTAAAATTGATAATTTTGATAGTATAACCCATCCTTTAGCACCGATTATGCACACATGTCCATGTGGTAGAAAGGAAAAGTGGGGATGGTGTAGTATCATTAATTTGATGCGTGTTGGTCCACTGAACTAGTTTTCAGTTGATGTGTTAAGAGCGTCCAGTGATAGAGCCTTAATCATTGATGGCTCAGATCCTGTTATCAGATCTACTGGTCCTATCCCATTAAGTTATCAACAGTAATGTGTCCAGAAAGTAATGGTAATGACGCAACTATGAAAGGATTATGGTGTAGATTATAACTTGTTGAAATGTTGAGAGCTAACTATTTGTGGGAAGACGTGGACTTAGGACTGACGCTAGACCCGGGTCCCTAATTCATTATAAACTGTGATGAATATTTTTCAAATTTATTATTTGTCTCTTATATATTCATTATGATTACATGATATTATTTTAGATTCCACGATTCGGATTATAGGTCGATTCTCGATTCCCAGTTCTGATTAATTGTTCGATCCAATTAAAGGTTAATTCTTCCATTTTGTTGTGTGTTTTAAAATTAAGATTTAAATCAATTTCTTTTTAGCTATTGTTTGATTATGCATGCCAAAGAAATAAAGAAACTATAAAATATAAGCGAACTGATTGTATATATTTATCACAAAATCAAGAGTTATCGTGTCGTAATTTGTAAAATTATTGGTAATTTGTCGGTATAGTTCGACGGGGGAACTATTATTGTGACGATTTATGTAGGTAATTGTAATTTAATGGGCCTCTGTTGCTGACATAAAAACGTTTTTACACTTAACCCCACACTTGTCTCTTATATCACATCATCATTACATTTAAGAAATTAAATATTACTAAATATAATATAATAATATATTATCATTCACTTTTCAGACATGAGTTGACATCAAATACAATATAAAAATACATTACCATCCACTTTCTAAATATGATTTGACATCTACAGTAAAAAGTAAAGGATTCTGAATGACAAAACTATTTATATCGGTAAATTTTGTCGTCAAACTTTTTCTTTAGTGATTGGGAGTAGTATTTCGAATAGAGATATTGTTTCTTATTTATAATCTACGGTTTAATTTTTCTTGAGGATGATTAAACTAGCTTTACTATTATCTTATAATAAACTGAAATCGAGCCCCTAGAATATACTTACTCACGTTAAATCCTTCGTTTATTTTGCAATTCTTTAGTTGTTAATTGATTAGTTAAATTTAGTTATTTTAGTCATAAAATAAACAACATCAAACACTTTTATTAAGTCTAAATAACATTAAGTTGTCATATCCATGATACTGAAAATCGGACCGGACCGACCAATTCAACCGGGAATCGGTCATCACACCGGTCCGACTTTCATGTTAAAACTGGGGGGCTCAATAACCGGTAGAAAACCATCAAAACCGATCAAGAACCGGTTAGACTGGTGAACCTATACCGGTTCGATCTCGTTTTTTTATTTGCTTCTTTAAAAAAATATATAAATTGCTTTCTTATTTTTATATTAAATAAAAATTGGCTTTTTATATTCAATAAAAACTTACAGGGTCTATTTTTTTTTATATTTGGAGTACAAATAAATACAGATTATGATGGTTAATTTTATTTCATTTTGAAGTTGTTGGACTTGGAGTGATGATATTAGACTTGAACTATTTTATTTGATTTTTCTTTATTATATTTAAATCAACTACATTTTTCTATGTTTTATTATGGTTGATGAACTCGTATTTATTCATATGGACTCTTTGAATTGAATTTTAGGAGATTTTATAATCATGTTTCTTATTAACTTAATTTATTTTATTTATTTATAACATATTTGATAGTGGTATATATATATATATATATATATATATGTGTGTGTGTGTGTGTGTGTGTGTGTGTGTGTGAATTAAAACCGGTCCAACCACGGTTGGACCTGTGAATCACTCAACCTATAGCTTTACCGGTTCGATGAGCGGTACGGCTTTCAAAACAATGGTCATATCTATACAACACACTTGTGATTAGGTATTAAAAAATATAGCGAACAATGACTCATGGGTGGTAGTTCTTGCTCGGTATGTGCGTAATAGACGAAAACTCAATGGGCAACAATCTGGGTGGCATGTTCTAGGCAGCTGATTGGCTTGCGCGGATGCTCAATGTTCGACGAGTGAATCGCATGGATGACTTGATGCAAAGGTAAGTACTTGATAGTGATCGACGGTAACTTGACCACACTAGGTGAGTCGAACTAATTGTCCTTTAAAATTAAATCTAGTTAAACAATGCACGTCTACGTTTGAAAGGTTTTAGTTCACCCGCAAGAGAACGGGGTCACTGTAGACTGGCAAATTGAATCTAGTCGAATCTCTCGAGGAAGGCTAATCGGAAATAGTTTTTGCATTCGTTTTACGAACGAGAAAATGATAAAAAAAAACTAATCTAAACACGCGAGCAAAAGGGTTTTGTTTGATCATTTGTAATAACTACGATGATGATTTAAACTACGAGCAATGAAATCAATAACTTCTAAAAGATTAATAAAACGGGGGTCTAGAGCCTTAGAATCGTCTCCATGATCAATTGGTGTTTCATCGAACACTTAGTCTACGAGTTGGGTTTGTCAATCCCAATGTGTAGATCAAACGCCCGACAATCTCAATCAATGGTTCTAAATGATTCCAAGCACTAGACCCGTAAATCCTAACTAACAACCATCGACAAGTTCAATAATTCAATATAAAACTTAACTAACAACGCAAGAACATCATAATAAAACAAGAAACACATAACCGAGTGAAACATAAATTGGAATAATCTAAGAAAAGAAACTGAATGCTTACTTGGAATTAACGGAAGGTATCAACGTACAAACTAGGAAATCTATGAATCACCATTAATCTACGTCCGACATACGAGCAATGATTAACAATCTAACATATACTAAAGTGTGAAAAACTAAAGTTTGAAATGGGAAAGGGAAAATACAATGAAGAAAGATTCAAGAACACTCTTGGGTTGTCATCCCCAAGAGGTTCGAAAATGTCTTCTCGATCAAGTCTGTCACGAACTAGACGATGGATGATGCCTCTATCGATCAATCTCTCCATCCTCTTTGGTTGAGGTTCTAGGTCTTTGTAGCCTCCAAATCCCCTTTCGTAACTGAAAGGTCTTTTTGAATCCGAGTTCGTAAAGATTGTACCCGGTCGGAAGGTCTGAAAAATCCGACCGGATGGGGGTCTTTGTCAGTCAATCCAATCAAATGTCAGATCCATCCGAACGGATGTGAGTCCAGTGGGTCAGTCCGGTCGAGACATCCGATCGGTGTGATTTCTGAGGATCAATCCGGTCGGATGTCAGGTCCATCCGACCGGATGGGGGTCTTTATCAGCCCATCCGGTCAGATGTCAGATCCATCCGACGGATGTGAGTCCAGTGGGTCAGTCCGGTCGGGACATCCGATGAGTTTTGAGGATCAATCCGGTCGGATGGCAGGTCCATCCGACCAGATGAGTGTTCTTGTGGCTACTTCTTGGCACTGACTTTCTCGTCTTTCTCTCTCGATTCTCGTAATGGTTTACGAGCTTTATCCACTTGAGATCTGAGGCTCGTCAAGCGATCTAGCTGCATGAGAAAATATAGATATCATCTCAAAATGACCAATAAACGATCGTAAAATCAGAAAGTTATGTAAAAAGCTGTTGAATGGAAAATTATGCAAAATAGCCTAACCTCAACCCGAAAAAGATAACAAAATAACTCAAACATGACTCGAAACATATAAAAAAACCATAAAAAATACGTACGAATCGCTAAGCACTGGTGGTCAGGCGTGACTCGCGGATATGACTACTTGAGTGGACACGAGTGCTCAATGATGTTCGAATCCGCTTCATCGATGTTTGACACGATGTCGTTTCTTTCTATTTACACACTACGTGTTCGATAATGCATCTTTTAGAAATTACTAAGTCTATCATGGCGTTTAGTTACGATGTCATCTCGGTATTAATAAAGTGAACAAAACAAACTAATAAGTTAATAATTAAACCAAACGATACGTACAACGATAAAATGTAAAATACAAAGATATTAACGAAAACATGATAAACACAATGAAACACTTAAAAAAGGCAAACGAAAACACACGCAAATATCTATAACTCAACCACATTTCGTGTATTTTTTCAACCAAAACTAACATGGGCATATAGTGAAAATGCTCAACCCACAAATGAATAATGTCATACAGACCAATGATGAAATCATGCACTACAAAAAACCTCGACCAAATACTTTCTTCAAAACCTTATAATAGGTAATCCAGACTAACATCGAAATAATTACCACAATGAGTTGTCCTTCATGCAAGTGAAGAATTCGTAGCAAAGGTCGAGGTATATCTACATGCACAAAGACCCCCAATGCTAGTGCTAGAGCTATTATCGTTTAATGTTGCACATTTTGTTGCTTTCTACCTTCATCTCCACGGCCAAAATGTGTAAAATAAAAGGCTGAATTCTAAATAAGAAAAAGACACTAGGTTGGTAGTTTCTATCCCTATGACAACTATATCTCATTAAAATGATTATAGCTACTATAAGTGAAATAAAAGTGTGATAACCAAAGGTTTCTTCATTTTTCTTTCATTTTCCTTTTCCCTTTTCCTTTTCATCTTTTTTTTTCAAAGGAATACACAAAATGGACATAAAGAATTTCACAAGTTTTTACTTCCCTCACGCAATCCCGATGGCACCATTGACCACTACAAGACACGTCTTATTGCTAAAGGTTTTCACAAGCGCTCTATCAACATTTTTCATTACAACTTTAGTCCCATTATTTTCAACTAGATGTAAATAATGCATTCCTTCATGGTACTCTCTTTGAAACTGTCTACATGTCTCATCCCCTTATCTTCTGCGACCCTCAATTTTCTATTCATGTTTGTCGCTTCAAAAATCCATGTATGCCCTTCAAATAGGCCCCACAAGCTTAGTTCTGAGTCCAAGTCTTTTCTTTTACTCTAGGCTCACTAACTCGCAATCTGACTCGTCCATATTCCTTTATCATCATTCTGATGTCTCCACGTTCTTCCTCTTTTATGTGTATGATCTTCTTATCCACTGGGAACAACCGTTTTATTATTGATTCCTTCATTAATTCCCCATCTCATCGGTTTTCTATAAGAAATATGAGACCTCAACAATACTTTCTTTAGTGTAGAGGTAATTTGTGGTCTCCCCTCTCATACCAACATGCCTGGTGCCAAAATGTCTTCACTCTACTCTCTCTCTCTCTCTGACAAGACCCCTCACTGTTACTCAGTACCGCCATCTTCAGTATCTCTCCCTCACTCATCCTGACATCTACTTCGCCACTAATAAACTCTCTTTGTTATTATATCGCCTCTCTAAAATCCATCGCACCGCTATCAATTGTAACCTTAGTTATCTTAAAACACCATTCAACATGGGCTCATTCTCCATCATAGCTCTTCTTTGTATCCTTAGTTATCTCAAAACACCATTCACTATGGGCTCATTTTCCATCATAGCTCTTCTCTCTCCCCTTTGACGCTAAGTTTGATTGTTCAGGCAACCCTAGGGCTGCAAACGAACCGATTCGAGTCGAGCATTCACGATTTCGAGCCAGGATTGACTGTTTTTTATCTGTACTCGAGCTCGACGAGCTCGAAAGATTACTGCTCGAGCTCGACTCGACAAGGAAATGAGCATGCTCGAGATCGACTCGACAATGCTCGGCTTGACAAAAGCTCGAGCTCGGCTCGAGTTTTTTACTTTTAAATCTAATAAAATTACGGTATTTTTGTAATTAATACTATTAAATAGGGGTATTTTAGTAAATTCACACATAATCGAGCAGCTCGTTGAGCTCGTGAGCTTATTAATGATGTGCTCGAACTCGACTCGTTTGTGAGCTCGAGCTCGAGTTAGACCGAGCTCGAGTCGAGCTTTGACTCGAGCTGCTCGTGAGCCGCTCGACTCGTTTGCAACCCTAGGCAACCCCGATGATCATCTACTTCTACTTATATAATTTATCTAGGTCACTTACACATTTTGTGGTCTTCTATGTGTTGTTGCTTCACTAGCCACATGTTCGATGAAGATACTATTACTTTCTTCTCTTGTATCTGAGTCTTGTGTTTGTCTTTCTTTTACCTCTATTATCTATTGTGATAATCTTGGAACACATTTCTATGTTAATCATATTTTTCACTCTCGTATGAAATATATTACTATTGACTATCACTTTGTCGAACACTCATGTCTCTAATGATTCATTTTGTGTTTTCTATATATATCCAGTATCCATGATCAACTCATTGATATTCTTTCTAAGTCCCATCCCGTTATTAAATTTAACACTTTACTTTCCCAGATTGGAGTTTCCAAGGGAACCTTCATCCAATTAGATATACCTTAAATTGTGTTTACTTTTGCACTCCCTCCGTTTTAAAATAAGTGTCGTTTTAGACACTCAATTTTATTACAAATTAAGTGTCGTTTTATAATATTTCACCATTTACTTCAGTTTTATCCTCATTTATTTTGAAGAAATATAAACAAGTTTATGGTAATAAAATAACTAAAGGGAAAGGATTGAATTAATTAAATGAAAATATTATTTATTGATAGAGGATGTATTGGTCAAATATTATATTTCTTAATTTTAAACAAAAATTCTAAAACAACACCTATTAAAAAATAGTGGGAGTATTATTCTTTAATTTATTGTGAATATCTTTTGGTAGGACTCCTTTCTTGTACTATTCTAAGTGTGGTTTGAAATTCCTCGTATACATTATCTTAATTGTATTGAATGAAAATCGAGATTTCCATTAAATCAATTCTTTACCCAAAACAGTAGTAACCATAATCTGTACTTCTATCCCATTTGTAGGTTCGTTGTTAATTTTAATCTTGAGTAGAAGTTCTTGTTCCTTGTTCCAAGCGCCAATTATTAACAATATATTGGGACTTTGGTAGGCGTACATATATTATTGTTTATGAATCTCAATGTGGTCAATACTGATATATTCACATAATTTCAGGGTCCAAGGCTCTTTTTAAACGCCACCCCAACCACACTAAGAAAACAATTATGAAGGCAGCTATTTTAATCCCAAATTTACTAAGTTTATTCTATTAATTAAAAATAAATTAAAATAAATATTAGCATATTGACAAAAAAAAACCTTTTATGTATATAGATCAAATAATTTGGGGGTGCCAGATTATCAATTCTAACAGATACGCAACCCAACTGGGTCTGATCCAAGATCCCCAGTCTGTGTCCATTAAAAGGGTTAAAATTGGACAATCAACATTAATCCTAAGAACGGTTTTCAAGACTCGTTCTGCTTAAATTCTTGAATCCGATCAGGGTTGAAGAAAGCTATGGATCTACGAAGAAATATTTTGGTGCTGAAAATATTTCAATTGAATTATACAATCAAATACACGGAATCAGTGTCGAGTTCAATGAATTAATCAGTGTCATTTTTTTCCATTCAACTCAAAGGGTAAAAGGGGAATAATAAGTGATGTAACTAGTAAAAATTATAATTTAATAACAATTAGGGGCGATGGCCAAATAATACATACAAAAAATATTCTAACTAATTATATAAAATATCAATAATTCAATTATAAATATACAATTACAAGGTTATCCCAATTAAAAATAATATAATAATAATATCAATAACAAACACATCACCACCACTACTCCATTCCACATCCCGTCGGCCATTGTCCAGCAGCCGCCGCTGTCGCCAGAGATTATCCGGCGACCATCCGGCGAGTTTCTTTTTCCCCAACAAACATCAAGTAAGAAATCTCACTATAAAGTAAGAAATAATTAGTAAGAAATTTTATTACTTTTCCATACATAAAATATGATATTTTCATTATAAAATAGAAAATTTTCTTACTTTTTTGAACATAAAATAACAAATTTTTTTATTTTATAGGATATAAAGTAAGAAATTTTATTACCTTTTCGAACATACAGTTCAAAAATTCACTATAAAGTAATATATAGTTGTATTAAATAAGAAATTCATAATAATAATTTGCTATTAAGCAAGATTTTTTTTGGGATGAAAAGAAAGTGTATAATAAGTAAGATATATATAACAATATTTGCACATCAAGCAATAAACTTTTGCAATCAAGTAAAATATTTTTGGTCATCAAGTATGAATTTTCGAACATTAAATAAGAAATATGGGTATATATAGTAAGAAATTCAGACATATAGTAAGAAATGTTCCGATGTTCGAAAATATTCTTGTACATATAGTAAGAAATTCGAACATATAGTAAGAAATGGTGACCAGGAATATTTTTGGACATTAAGAAATATTTGGACATATAGTAAAAAATTGTTTGGGTTGAAAAAAAAAACTACACTAACTTCATGGACATATAGTAAGAAATTCAGAAATACAGTAAGAAATTTATTGGGCGGAAAAAAAAACTCGCCGAAAATATAATTCTGGCAGCCGAATTTTTTTTCGATGATGGGGAAAAAAATTCGGTGGCCGAAAAAAATTCCGGCAACCGGGAAGTTTTCCGGCCGGCCGACGGAAGCAGGTGGCTACCCCAATTAAATATTATTATTATTTTTATTTAGTTTTTTTATAGTAAGAATATTGGGGTATATTCATATCATAATTTTGTATTATTCGACAAAAAGTTATTATTATTTGACTTAAAATTAGATATATGACTCATTGACAAATGGACCTTCACTTGTAGAACTATACTATTTGACAATTTTCTCAATTTAGGTATGTTAAATTTAGTAACATTCTTGGGTTGAAAATATTTGTACCCATAAACAGGGACTAACCAAGATTTCAAGCTCCCTAAAACTGGTCGTAATTAGATGTGGAGTTAGGATTGATGCGTGAAGAAATTATAATATATTTATTTTTTTTATTGCCAAGTTTTTATAATTATATTATCTTAAAAATAGAAAATAAATATTTATTTAACTGAAAATAAATATAAATACTAAACACATAGAAAGTAATAGTATGTCATAATTACTTTTACTTTTAAAATAGGACTTGCAAACTGGGATTGAAAGATGGACGACATGCAATTGAAAGTTGTTTATTTATTTATTTTATCTTTATTTGTTTATGAGGATAAAAAGAAATAGGAATGCACTAAGCCTAAGTGACTATTTTTTGGTTGGGCTATTTCAAAATAAAATTAATTTATACCCTATTATTTAATTTTATTTTTAAAATGACCTTGGACTATATAGATCGAAGTAGCTTTAACTTGGCTCCGCCTTTATTATAAAGAGTATGAATATTTATTTCAAATTAAGAATATTTATTAGAAAAAAATGATGCGACAATTTCCGCCGCAAGGGAAGAAACTAATTGTCACACAACAATTTTGCATAATATTAATATGTTGTACGTGTTATGATTCATATAGATTTAATAAGTTCATAATACGCCAATAAAATAACAGACAATATACAGTGCTTGAGATGTTTCTACGAAGCTGTCGAAAGCACATGTGAGCTTGCGCGCGCCCTTATGCTTGTGAAACAGAAAATGGTTTATGCACCAATATTCATCGTAATAATAATAATAATAATAATAACAATTTCTAGGATAAACAACATTTTCACGTCACCCCAATTGGACTGGATTTCAGGTCCATTGCCAATGACTTCAGAGTCTAAATATGAATTAATCCCTATTTGGGGTTTGACCCGCCAAACCTTATTTATATATTATAACCAAGGTTGATCTGAGAATCAGACCTATTGTCAAATCGGTTAATCTATAAACTAATATTTAAAATTCTGAATAGTAAATAATTGTAAATATCAAATTTTTTGAACTTTCTACATATAATATAGGGTGCTGATATACGTACCCCAAAAATTTATTAGTTCACCCCAATTAAAAAATATTTCACATAAATGTCAGAACTACCCTCAAATTACTACATTTTATCTTCTTTAGCGGCATCAACATGTTCATGGCCATCTTCGCAGTGCCGCTGCTATCCTTCAATTTCATATCCCAAAACAACATCTACGCCATGAATTTTTGGTTCATAGTCGCCGACACGCTCCAGAAGATCATCGTGCTCTTAGTGCTTGGGCTATGGGCGCACCTGACCAAGAACGGCAGCCTCGAGTGGTCGACCACGATCTTCTCCCTCTCCACGCTGCCCAACACCCTAGTGATGGAGATCCCGCTGCTGATCGCCATGTACGGCGGCTACGCCGGAGACTTGATGGTGCAGGTGGTGGTGATGCAGTGCATCATCTGATACACGCTCCTGCTCTTCCTGTTCGAGTACTGCGGCGCCAAGATATTGATAATGGAGCAGTTCTCGGAGACCGCCGCCTCCATCGTGTCGTTCAAGGTCGAGTTCGACGTTGTATCGCTCGACGACCAGGATTTCGTCGAGACCAACGCTCAGATCGGGAACCACGTCATGCTCCACGTCACCATTTGGAAGTTCAACTCCTCGCGCCTAGGGATGGCAATGGGTAATGTACCCTATGGGTACCCGCAAAAATTACCCATGATGGGTAGGGGAATTACCAATTTAATGGGTATGGGCACGGATATGGGTAATTACCCACAATATTTGTTGGGTACGGGTATGGGTACCTTAGTACCACCCCGCCCCATACCCATACATATAATATAAGTATATATATATATAATTTAAAGGATAAAAGTTTGTAATATATTCGAAACTCGAATTCTAAAATAAGGTAAAATAAATTTTGTAATCTTTTCAATTTGTATTATCAATTCTTATTTGACAAGTAAAAGTAATTAGTATATGATATCAATATGTTTTTGCCAAGTTATGGAGATTGTCGGAAGTTCACGTTTGAAATTTCATGATTTAGTGGTGTAGTATTGAATTATATTTAAGTTTTTTTAATGATACATAGTATTGTTATGTTTGTGACTTTTTATATAACATCAATTACCATTAGTTTATATTTTATTGTTAACAAGCGGGTAAAGGGTACGGGTAGGGGTATTAAAGTACTCATAGGGTATGGGGATGGTCATAAGATTTGCTACCCACACGGGTATGGGTATGGGGACGGGTATTTTTTTAAAACTCGGGTATGGGGATGGGTATATTAGTACCCTACCCATACCCTACCCATTGCCATCCCTACTCGCGCCACTCTTTCTCCGGGATTACCCCGCAGCCTTCCAATTTGACTGGCGGTGAGATTTACAGCTTGAAATGTAGTTTGGTGGGGTGTTTATAGTTTGAGGGTAATTTTGATATTTTTGTAAAATATATTTTAATTGGAGTGAACTAATAAATTTTCGGGGTGCGTGTATCCGCACCCTTATATATATCACAAACTTATACGTATGCTTTTAATGAATAAAAATAATATATGATAGTAAATGAGATTAAAAAACTAAATTCTAAAAAAGCAATTTATGATCAGTTCATGACCAGTTGAAGCTATTCACCGGTTCGGTCGGTTTTTGAAATAGGCTCACATGTTCTTTACCATGATCATTTTGCTGGAATTTGTAGAGACGAACATTATGCTCGTGCAGCGAATGTTTTAAAAAAGATTAAATCCAACAAATTCATCTGTGAACGCATATATTACAGTAAATCCATATCCGTCACTAAGGTATCCACACAATCAACTTCAGTGTATTACTATAGTACCTTTAGTAATATAATATTGATGAATATATACAAATCCAATTTAATTAATTAAATCATTTCTATCAAATAGAAATTAACATCATAATTATTAACAATTAAGTATTACAATTCCAATTTGAGTATTTATTACTTTCTTGATACACTCTTAAGTTGAAAAAGTATCGTGGTGACCCTATAGACTTTTATATATTACATCAATCTAATGATGATCCAAACAAAATCTCTAAACGACTTAGTTGGACGAACTCAATATATAAAGAACATTCACTTGAACTCACCGAATTATAACCCTCGTACAGAGCTTGGTGAAATTCCTTCCATTACGAATCACTCGATTAAGTTTAAGATTTATCCAAATGTCTATCTCAATGGCTTGATTAATTTATCTCATCTTTATTAGTTAACAACTAGATCATACTCACTATATTGAATATGTCTCTTGCACCAATGACTTTAGTCGACCTAATTCCAATCGAGGAATGAATTTTTTTTTTTTTGGCTCAACTATCACCTTCATTTACACGTACCAAACACAAGATATGTCTACACCCAAAAGAAGTATAAGCATTGGTCATTATCAAAGTACATCACTCGGACAAATTGCGTATTGATCTCAAGTCAAAAGATTATCACACACTTTATACACTGATAAGCTTATAGACATACAATAAATAGTAGGATTTACCAATATTATCTAAAGTATTCATGTGTCCATCACGAATAATAAATATTTATTGCAATCATAAGACTAACATTATTCTCTGATAATGGAATACAATATATCACCCCTATATATTAATGCAAAATCCTCCTAACCTATGTGTCTGCTTCGTATGCTTCGTTTGGCAAATAAAAAATTCTGGTGCTTCGTTTGCTTATGTGTCATCCGAGCCTAATATTTACCTAATTTAATGTTTTCTTTTTATTGTATCTTACCTAATTTAATTCTTTTATTATATTTTTCCTTATTCAATACTTCTGTTTGATTCTCCTAATATAAAAATATAAATAAGTCATATATAATTAGATACTTTTCTTTTTATTGTATCTTACCTAATTTAATTTTTCTGTCATATTTTTCCTTTATTCAATAGTTTCCTTTGATTCTCCTATTTTAAAATATAAATAAGTCATATATAATTAGTAGATAAGATCTAAATTAGTTATTTTAATTAAAAGATAAAATACATATGAAAAAATTTTAATTATAAAAAAACTTTATTATGAAGATAATTAAATAAGTTTTATTGATAATAGAATTTAAAATAATTTTATTTTTGGATTTCAAATATTTTATATAGGTAAAATATGAGTTATTTACAATAATCTAAGTATGTAATTAAATATTAGTAATGTATTTAATCTAAACATAAGAATATTAAATTATACAATAATTAATAAACATTGATTAGACACCAGCACAATGTGACACGAGTTTAGAGTATGACATGTTTTGAATATCTCAAAGTATGTAACTAATAATTATTAACGATTTTATTCTAATAATAATATATAAAATAATTTAATAATAATAATTAATAAAATAGAATATTAGACACGGGTTTAGAATGTGACGCCTTTTGAATTTTTGTAAGTATGTAAATAAGATTATTAATGAATTTAATTAACATCAAATACAAATTATTTAATATTTATAATAATTAATAAATAAATTAGACATGCACAAGGCACGGTTTGAGAATACATTATTTTAATTTTTTATTTTAGATTTAAAATTCTGTAATTATCAAAACTATTTTTTATATTTATCTTTTGTAAAGTCCCGTGTAATACACGGGTGTTAAACAAATATATATTAATACAAAATTCTACTAACTTATGTGTCTGCTTCGTATGTTTCGCTTGGATAATAAAAAAATTTGGTGCTTCGTATGTGTCATACGAGCCTAATATATACATAATTTAATATTTTCTTTTATTGTGTGTTGCCTAATTTAATATTTCCTTTTTATTATATTTAGCTTAACTTAATAGTTTCCTTTTATTATATTTTGTCTAAATCAATAATTATATCCTAATATAAAAATATAAATAAGTCATATATAATCAGTAGAAAAAATCTTTTAATTAAAAGATAAATTACATGTGAAATAATTTTAATTACAAAAAAACAAAACTTATTTATGAAAATAATTAAAGAAATTGTTTCATAATAAAATTTGAAATAATTTATTTTTGAAATTTTAAATATTCTGTATAGGTAAATTATGATATATTTATAATAATTGGAGTGTGTAAATAAATATTAGTAATGAATTCAATCAAAATATAAAAAAAAATATATTATATAATAATTAATTAATTAATATTTATTAGATAATGACACAATGCGAGAAGGCTTGAGAGTATGACACTTTTGAATTTTTCAAAGTATGTATAATTATTAACAAAATTAATCTAAACTTAAAAATATAAAACAAGTTAATATTAATTAATTAATATAGATTAGAGACGGGTTGAAAATGTGACATCTTTTGAAGTTTTATAAGTATGTAAATATAATTATTATCGAATTTAATCTAAACATTAAAATATAATATTAATTAATAATTATAATAATTAATAAATCGATTAGGACACGGGTTGAAAACACATCCTTTCAAATTTTTATTTTAAATTTAAAACATTGTAATTTTCATAAATATTTTCAAAGTTTTTTTTATAAATCCCGTGTAATACACGGGTGTTAAACTAGTATATATATATATATATATATATATATATATATATATATATATATATATATATATATATATATATAAATTTAAAAATATATTATTTCACATTTAAAAATCAAACTAATCGAGAGAGGAGCAACAACAGAGCTTATGAATCACGAGAAATAAAAATACTCGGTTAATGTAAATTTTTTAAATTTCCTAACTTATGTACGAAACTTCATAGAAGAAAAAGTAAAATAAAATAAAACCATCTCGTTTGGCGTGTGAAATCTGGTTGACCTCCCTTATAGAAGTACGAGACAAAACTTTCTGGGGGTTACACTTTTTGTTATAATGACTCTGGACCGATTAAATCGGCTCACGGGCCACATGTATGTACCATTAATCATATTATTGCTTGTACTGGTACTAGTAGTATATATTTAGTTATACACAAATATTGCAATTTAAGGTACATAATTTGGTTCCAGGAAATCACGATTGTTCCCTAAGGATAGTAAAAGTGCACATGCCTGAAGGACAGAATATATTCAAATTGCATGCCTCATTTGCTCTCTCCACATCAACATTTATTTACCATATTTCGTACGTTCAGTACGCCGTTGAATTTCTCGGAACTATTGCCATGTCATGTCATCACCTTTAATTGGGCACTCCAAAATTTGCAAATTTGACGTGTATCAAGCTTTGGGTTTTTATTCAATCTTTTTATTATTATTATTTTACGACTGAATCGTATTTCATTATTTTTCACACGTGCGTTGGTTGGATCAGTTAATACTGGATCCAATTGTCAAGTGGGGGGCAGCAACCCCTCGACTTTTCCAAACTATATTTTTTTCTTAATTTATTTCCTATTTAGTATTATTTTATATTTATGTATAAATGATGAAGCAAATATTGCTCCTCCAAATTTTGAGAAAAGGCATGGCTGACCTTGGTATAGAACCAAGTGGACGACCGAGCATGGAAGAGGAACACATGATTTTTATTTTTTTTTCATGTGTAATAATAAAAATATTATAAATGCAAATTTTGCAATTTCTAGCTTTTACGCTGGACGGGATATTCACGTGTGACTTTTCTTCTTCCTTTTCTAGGTAATTATTGAAAGTAAACACATTATTTGTTGCATTTTTCTCTAGTTTTCTATACACTTCATTTTCCTCTAATTCTCTTAATAAATGCTTATTGTTAATTTTGTGCATAGGCGAGTTTCAGTTTATGATTTGAGTCTGAACCTATAGTTTCAAATAAGACATCAACACTCCTATCTCAAATTCAAGTTATATTACCTATATTACTTTGCACGTTACTTATATAGTTAAATTATACTGTTTGTTGTTAAACTCTTGTTTTGCATTTGGTGGCTTTGTTTATCATTTGGCCTAATGCTAATGGCTAGGGATGGCTATGAGGAAAAGTAACTATAATTTTTTTCCAATAAAAAATATATTTTTCCACCAAACTTGCTAATGCTATTCTTCATGTTTGTTTTGGCGGGACGTAAAGTAAATGATTACAGGTGACTCAGTTTAGTTTGCTCGTGAGTTTTTAGGTGGGGAAATAATTGATGTATTACTTAAGAGAATTATTAATTATTGTATTGGATTTTTTAAAACTTTGAAATGAGAATAAAATTATTTCAGAAAGAGAAAAGAAAAAACTAAAGTCTGGTTCAAAATGACTGCTGCAAAATTCTGTTAGCGTTTCTTGACCTCCAAATACAGTACAAAAGACAAAATACATGGTTGAATCTGTGAAAACTAATTTTACTTGACTGGTAATATTCAAAAAATTTATCGTCACAACGTCAAACTTTTTGAATCCCACCAAGACGCAAGCGAGAATTCCGCCTTTGCCACTACCAAAAAAAAGTTACCAAATTAACCCTCTTCTCTTCTTCTTTCCCTCCATCCTCTTTACATTTCAATGATTATTAAAAAAATGAGTAATATTAAAATTAATTAATAATGGTCATAATCAGTCCTAGTCATATTGTATAGTGTTATGCTACCTATAACCTACAATATATTTTTTCTTTTCGAGAAAAGAAAAGAAAAAATAAATTAGCATAAACAATCTCCTTGTTTAATTGGCTGCTTCTGATCATCTTTCTCGTCATCAACAAGAGCCGTCGTCTCATATCCGCCCGTCAGCTCTGCCGCTCTCATCGCCTCATGCTCCCAATCCGTCCGGAGCAAAACCACCATCATCGTCACCATACACGACGCTTGGGCCGCCAGGAGCCCGAGCCAAAGGCCCTCAAAGTCCATCTTATAGAAAAAGGCCAGGCCCACCGCCACCGGCATGCCCACCAAGTAGAAGCACCCCAAGTTGATATTCGCCCCCACTTTGGGCCGGGCCGTCCCCCTCAGCACCCCACACCCCGTCGTCTGCGGGCAGTTCCCGAGCTCGCAAAGCCCGATTATGGGCAGGACGAGCGACGTCAGCGCTATAATCTCCTTATCCAAAGTGAACATGCTCGCCCACACGTTCCTAACCGACACCGCGAAAAACAGGGCCGAGAACCCGAGCACGAAGCTGCACGAAAGCCCGACGACGGCCGCCATCTTCGCCTTCTCGGGTCTGCGGGCCCCAATCTCGTTCCCCACCCTCGTGGAGACGCTGAAGCTCAACGAGGACGGGAATATGTAAATCAAGGCGGTGGTCTGGATGAGTATCCCCATGGAGGCCACGGTGGCTTTGGGGTTCACGAGGAGGCCGCACAGCAGGATCATGATCTCATACCACCACCACTCAAGGCACACCGAAATGCAGCTCGGAATGGCCAATTCCAGAAGCGACTTCCAGCCCTTTAGGCATTCGGTCGACAAACCGGCCCACGTCTTTTTGTACACCCCGGAGAAGAGTATGTACAGGATCAACAAAACCACGACGTTGAAGTTTGTCCACACACCGCTCAAAGCCACCCCTCTAACTCCCAGGCCAAGCTTCGAAACCAGAAGGTAGCTTATGGGTATTTGTAAAACGGTCGAAACGGCGGCGCAGAGAGTCAGTGGCAGATTCACCGACTGGGTTCGGAGGTAAATCCTCAGCGGATGCAAGAGGGACTGTGCTAGCAAATCGGGTATCGAGTAGAGCAGGAATGTCTGGGCCTGGTCGGCAATGGCCGTGTCCTGGCCGCAGAAAAGGAGTATCTGTTTCATGTTGAGCCAGAGGAGGGATATCGGGAGCGAGGTGAGGAGGAGCAGGAGCACGGTCCGCTGGAGGGAGAGGCCGAGGAGGGAGTATTTCTTGGCGCCGAAGGCTTGGCCGCAAATGGGCTCCATTCCCATGGCTAGGCCCGAGAGGATGGAGTAGCCGGTGATGTTGGCGAAGCCGACGGCTAGGGAGCCGCCGGCTAAGGCCAGGTCGCCGAGGCGGCCGAGGAAGAGCATGGAGATCATGGACCTGGAGTAGAGGAGGAGGCCGGTTAGGATCATGGGGAAGGCGATTCTGGCCAAGGAGAAGGCCTCTTGGATGACGAGGGACAGATGGGTGGTGGGCTTCTTCTTGTTGGGTTGGATCTTGGGTGGTGTTGGGCTTTTGGGGATCAGGGGAGTGAACATGTCGGGTTCTTGCTGGGCTTTAATGGCGAGGTGATGATCATCTTGTGGTGAATTGGTGCTGCATTTGATGAGGGTGGTTGTTGTTTGTTGGCACATTCTGGTGATTAATTAAATTCTCTTCTTTTTTTTCTTTTTCTTTTTTCTTTTGGGAGAGAGACAGATAGTGTGTGGGAGGGTCTGAAAATGGGGGGTTTGGGAGTGGGTTTTATATAGTGTTTGAGCAGACGGGGTTTGAGGGGTGGAGGGGACTTGGTCGTAATATATGCGTGTCGTGCAATGACCGGCCGCCAGCATAAAGTAAAAGTATGTGTAATAATATATATGCACATTTTTTTAATTGAAACTAAGATTCTGTGCTTGTCTCTTGTCACTCTAGTAATCGACATAAAAATGGTAAATTTTTTTCTTACATTTAAACGTTATTAATTAATCGGATTATACTTGTGAGACTTTAGAATTTCTTTTGTTAGTTGTAGCGCATGATGATGTCACATTAGCGAATTATGTCACGCAGTTATACTAATTGGTTGACTCTATAACCCACTTTTTTTTTTTTTTTGGATAATCTAAATATGTCCCAAAATTTGCACCGACTTTTATTATTATTATTGTAATTAATTAATTATTTTGTTATTCAAGTCAAGTGTCTAAGATTTCACTACACAATTTGTTAGAATGTGCCCGACAGTATAATGGCGCGCAAGATTTTTCTTGCGCGGCGTGAAATTCAAAATAAATATCTTCCAAAAGGCCATACACTTGTCACTATACCAATCCACGCTTATTTCTTACGTTTGGACTTTTTGTCTCCATTTGGCTGTGGTGGTATGAATTTAGTTTAGAGTTGAATAGATAAAGAGGAAAATTTTATACTAACTTGGCAAGAATATCTGATCAGTTCGATGTGCGAGGAAAGTGAAACAATATATTTTTTTTTCCTTTAGTTTCTAGTTTATGACAGGCACGGGACTCTAACTGATTCTCATGCATTTATATATAGTATATTTGGGTCAAATATTAGTATTATGTGAGTAACATTTCTGGGTAGATGAGAGAGCTATTATAAAAATGCAATTTGATAAAGATGAGAAATTAAAGGACATAACTCTTCATTGGGCGGTCAATGCGTGGGCCCAAACCAATCTAGCGGCCTGTTAAGGGCCCAAGCTGTGCTGTATATGATCCACGATGACAGAGAGACAGGAGTAAAATTAAGATTAAGCAAAGCCGAAATTTAAGTCCATTTTTGTTGTGGCACGGCGCACCGAAAGTAGCGTGTCACGAGAAAAATGCCAAATTTGCTATGATATACCTGCCTGCTTCTTTTTTCTTTTTTTGTTTTTATTTTTTCCCAAATCCCTGCCTGCTTCTTGAGTTCTTGAAATTATGTCAAAAAAGTTAGTCTTCATTGTAAGCTATAAGTGCAACAAAATCATAACTGTCATTGAAACAAAAACATTTGCTGTTTATCTATGTCTGCAATTTTGAGATTGGAGTAAGTAAAAGAGGTAATGACTTTCGGGACTTCATTTATGACTACTACGTACTGACATTTGTTAGCAATTCTCGATTTCAGTTGAAATTTCATCTTTTAAAATGATACAATGAATAAATAAAAAAGTATATAGTACTAATCTAATGCCACGACATTAGTTAAAACATCTTTAAAATGGAACATACTCTTTCGAGTGTCAATTATTATGATATTTCCCCTATATATTGATGCAAAATCCTATTATCTTATGTTTCACCTTCTCAAGCTTCATTAGTTTTGGAAAAATTTTTGGTACTTTGTTGTCATCCGAGCCTAATATTAAACTAAATTATTATTTTTCATTTTATTATATGTTACCTAATTTAATACTTTCCCAATATTATATTTTGCCTAATTCAATATCTTACTTTTAAATAAATATAAAAAATATAAACTAATTTTTTTATCTAATTCTAATATAATAAATTGAAAATAATATTAAAAATATATATGAAAAACTATTGTTATACCAAAGAAAAAATAAAAACAAAGTGAAACAAAAAAGATAACATAATACTAATACTAATATAATAATGATAAATTATTATGCTTAGAAAAATAAATATTTAATATATATTGTAAATCTATTTATCTAATTCCAATATAATGCATTGGTACACGTATTATATATCTATGCGAACAAATTAGTATCTTACGTAGAAAAAAAATAAAAATAAAATAATATTACATATACTACAAGTTAGATGCATGGCGTTTTTTCAATAAAAATTATTAGTATCTCATAAATTTTAATTTTTTATATCACATATTCACATGTAACACACGGGTGTTGTATATTTTATAATTTTTCAAACTCAATTTTCTACGAGTTTCCCAACTAATTTTGTGACTCAATGTAAGCAAAAAAAACTTGAAAATTCTCTATTCTGAAAATCAGTCATACTGTGATTAGAACAAATAATGTTCTTGATATATCACAACTAATTTTGTGACTCATGGTAAAAAATTTGCAAAATTCTTAATTGTGAAAACCAGTGTTACTGTAATTAGAACAAGTAATGTTCTGATTTATGTGTAAGAACTGTTAATTGTGAAAACAGAACAAATAATGTTACGATTTGTATGTACCATTTTCAATATTATTCTTTTAATATTTTTAATGAATATTACTATTTTTCAAATCCCGCATAAAATGTGTGTGTCTGCTTTGCATTCTTCGTTTGACAAATAAAAAGTTCGGGTGTTTCGATTGCTTAGGTTTCATTCGAGCCTAATATTTACTTAATTTAATATTTTGCTTTCATCATATCTCACCTAATTGAGTCTTTTCATTTTATTATATTTTTTCCAATTTAATATTTTTCTTTTATTATATTTTGTCTAATTCAATATTTTTCTTTTATTCCCATAATATAAAAATATAACTAAGTCATATAAAATTAGTAAAAAAGATCTAAGTTAGTTATTTTAATTAAAATATAAATTACATAAGATATAATTTGAATTAAAAAAATATATTAAATTATTAAACAAGTATTGTTTATAATAAAAATTAATATAATTTTAATTTTAAGATTTATTTGAAATAATCTAAGTATGTAACTAAATATTAGTAATGAACTAAATCTAACATAAAACCATAAAATTATATAATAATAAATTATTATTATTATTATTATTATTATTATTATTAAATATTGATTAGACAATAGTACAATGCGACACGAGTTGAAAGTATGACATCCATTTAGGTTTTCAAAATATGTAAGTAATATTTTTAATGAATCTAGTCTAAACATTAAAATACAAAATAATGTAATAATAATTAATAAACATATATTATGCACGGGTTTACAATGTGACTTCTTTTGAATTTTTATAAGTATGTAAATAAAATTATTAACGAGTTGAATCTAAACATGAAAACATAGATTTAATAATATAATAATTAATAAATAAATTAAACATGTAGAAGATAAGGGTTGAGAATACATCATTTGAAAATTTTATTTTATATGAGAATTTTTAATTATCACAAATATATTTTTTATATTTATCTTTTGATAAACCCCGTGTAATACACGGGTATTATACTAGTATATATATATATATATATATATATATATATATATATATATGTATATGATTAGGTTCAAATGAGAACCATGTCCCTATATGTGAACTTAGGGTCAATTGTGGGTTTTAGATCTAATTAAATGGGTGAATCAGATCTTTTGTGTATCCTTATTTAATTAAAAGCATTATTGCATAATAAAAGCACTACTGGTGTATATAACTGAAATATTAATAAAGCACTGTGATTGTATAATAAAAGCAATGCTAGTATATAATAAAATTATTAGTTTTGCAAATTCGCATATAAGGACATGGTTCTCATTTGAACCCCCCTCCTCTTCCTCTCTCTCTCTCTCTCTCTCTCTCTGGGTATATATATATATATATATATATATATATATATATATATATATATATATATATATATATATTCATTAAAATGTGTTCTTAATGCACATCGAGGTGAGTTTCGTTATTATCCATTTTAGTTATAGTTTGTGTATGGATTACTTATTTTAATTTTAAAATTGATCATGCATCTCACATGTGAAATATCAGTTAACAAAAGTCGTGTTTGCTAATACCAGTATTAAAAATGGTCAACTTTATGTAGTCATACTGAGACTTAAGAAACCACTGTTTCTAAAAATTGGCTTAAGCGATGATTCAGAGTATCCTTTCCTATTTGATCCATTTGAGTTCTATATTCGAAGTTGTGATCGGATCTATTCATTAAAAGGAATCAATTCAATACATTTCTTACGCATCCAGCCCTCCACTGATATCACCACCCAAGCGCCGATTTTATTATTTTTATAAAATTATGTATTTGTAATTTGATGTTTGGTATGTTCATTTATAAGTGAAAATGATACAAAGTTTGAGAAATTGATTAATTTTATTATTAGAAGATAGAAATACTTTTTGTCAAACGGGCCAGCCTACTCCGGCCCGCCGCGGGCCTGCCCCAAAACGGGGCGGGTGCGGGCCTGTCCGTTTTTTCGCGGGGCTGGTCCGTTTTCTATTTTTTATTATTTATAAAATCTTATTTTTATGTTAAACATTATAAAAATTAAAATTAAAATTAAAAAAATGTTATTATAATATTTAAAGTATTTTAACGGACTCATTAGAAAATAAAAGAAATACAAATATGCCTTCAATTTTAACCAATATATATTCTAACTATAAATTATTAAAAAAGGGGGAGGGGGGGGGGGGGGGGGGGGGGGCAGCCCGCGGGCCCGCAAAAACCCGCAGGCTTAACGGAGCGGGCCAAAAACCTTTAAGATGTTCAGATGTTCAAAAGAGCCATCGATTAAACGGGCTGGGAAATGACAGTTCAAGCCCGCCCGTTTACGCGGGCTGACGGGCCAGCCCGCGGGAGTTGGCTCGTTTTGACACTACTACTTATACCTAATAATTTAGACAACCAGTCTGATAAAATTTCATGAGAATACCTTTGAATTAAAAAAATAGTTAATTTTTGTTAATAATAAACTGATATCATGCAATTATGATTGTAATTTTGTTATTATATAATTATGTCTTGACTTATTTTTTAATACTAATCCCTAAATATTCGAGTAAACATAATATTTTCGTTTAGCGAGTTTTAGAACCATACTTGAAAGTATACAAGACTTGAGAAGTCCATGTTGTAACAATAACAATATATGGAAATTTGACAAATAATGTAATTTTCAAATAAGGTTTCCATGATTTGAAGTGAATGGTTTGGGTGATACTCTTTTAAATATATTTTTTTAGTTTGTGTATAAAAAATATTACGGTGTAATATTTAAGTTTGTGTATAAATAATGCGTACACCTATAAATAGGAATTCTATGTCACTCGCGTCCTAACAATTTCATGAACTCCTACTAATGAACACCACAGTTGAAAATTGTATATTGTCAACAACTTAGAAATACCAAATTTGGTAAAACTGGAAATATCGAATAGTTTTATGTAAAATTACAAAAATAAAAGCAACATAGGAACTAAATTCAAACATTATAACCCTCTCCAAATTATACACAAAACGCGTCAATTCAACTAATAAAAATAAAATTGACTTATTTCCATAAGAATCTTCTAAAACTTAGAATTAAAATTTGGAAAGGAATTTGATATGAAGTCTGTACGTCTACACTATGTAGTCTATGTAATAGTGGGTCGGCTGTTGATGGCTCACCCAACATGAAAGTGGGTTGGTCCAACCCCAAACCCTTTTGGTTTTCGGATCATTGGGCCACGAAGTGGGGCCCAACATTTCTTGAAAGGAGACCATTTGAATTTAGCAAAGACAAAAACAATGCGTTGGTCGTATAAACGTGTGGAAAGTTTCTCGTCGAAAGTTGAATTAGCAAAAAACAAATTTCCCCAACAAATTGCGTTTACATTAATTTTATTCGGAATATATGCCAATACCACTACTTATAATGTTTTAACATTTAACACAATCAATCCATCGTTGTCAAATGTATGACACGGTTATTTATATAATGATTGGTAAACACTTTCTTATGATTTTAATTTTTTTTTAATATAGAAACATTATAATAATAATTAAAAAAAAATCGTTGAGTTATTATCCTAAATTCCTAATCGGTACAAGTTTACAAGTTAAGAATTACAGGAAAATCCTATAACACCTTTTGATCGTATCATGCTACAATCAAGATCAATTTTGTATAGTTTTATGCTTAATATTATAAAGAAATTAAAACTAATAAAATGAATTTATAAGTACAGAGTAATCCGGCCGTGTGCATGACTTGTTTAATACGCACTTAGTGACGTCTTTATGAAAACCCTACTTATAAAGATCAAGATTCTGATTGATGCTACGAAATTATTTTGTCAGATTTGTAGAATCAAAAATGAGAAAAAATAAATAAAACCCTTAATATTATGTCGATGAAAACAGAAGTAGTTGAAGACAGTGAAGCAGGCTCAAACATCAAGAGAAAAGCACGACTTTAATGGAAGGAAATCAACTGCAATAAATCTTTGGTTATGAGTAGCTGATTTTTTATAGGATTAATTCATTCATAGTCAACAAACAAGGAGCAATTTCAAATAGTCCCACCGAGGCTATAATTACTCTAACTACACTTCCATTATTAGTAATGTAGGGCGTAGCCGACCGTCGGAGACTCATGATTAATCGGGTTTAAGCGCGCAGCAGATCACCGAGGGGGAGGGTTTATTCCTTTCCAATTTTCTGTTTCTCAAGCTTGGTCAAAAGGGGCCCGGACAGTGGTCAATTCTGTCCGTAGTTAGCCCCAAATCCGGCCACCAGCCTCTTCCTTCCAAGTCAGGTTCGGGAGCTCGATGTACCCTCCGATTTGTCGGTCGCCGGAATAAGGACAAATAGTAGATCCGAAATCGCTCGGCTCAGATCTCCATCATAAGCGGCCCCTAACACACAGCAGTAAACCGGCAGCTTCCCGGAGTCCCAAAACCACCGCCGTCGACAGCTGGTAGCTCCTCGTACGACGACCCAAGGCGGCGCAACCGGGACCCCGTTGACCCGAACCCTAGCACCACTCTCACTCAAACCTCACTCTCAAGATGATCACGTTATCTCCACTAGCAGGTTTCGATTTTCCGACGAGGAGGAAAAACGAGAAGGGTGAAGACCAAAGATCGGGAGAGAGAAGGGTAGCAGCCGAAGAGAGAGAAAGCTCAAGAGGTTAGAATGAGCTAGGGTTTCGGTGAGGGGATATAAGGAGGTGAGGAGTGGCCAAGATTCAAGACCTAAAACGGACGGCCAAGATTATATCGTAGGTGGATCCGGATCACCAGACCCGGTTGAATCGGGTCAAGGTCTTGGGCTGCCAGCTGATGGGCTGCGGTAATGGGCCGGAATTTAAATCAGCTATTCCATGTTAATCTGTACAATTCTATTATTGCTCTTGACTGGTTGAGGCATTGCCGGGGTCTGAGGTGTCTTATATTGCTTTGTGCTGTCTTGTTCCAATCTGCCTTCGTGTTGTGTTTTTTTTTTCTAGTTGCTGTCTCGTTTCTTTTAATCTTGCTTTCGTCAGTCCACGCACGACAAACCCTCCTGCCCGGGCCGCTCAGCGCCATAGGGGATCTTGAGGGGCGTGGGCTGTCGATTTTGTGATAAGGTCACTAACCGACTTATTCTTTTATAAGTTAGTCTGTGTACCGACGAGCTACCGCTGTGATCTAATCAATCCAGCGATTGATCGTCCCTGTTTTACGTGCTTCGTGTGTTGCTGTTTTTGAGTTAATAC
>BMAC01000151.1:874254-967028 GCA_014905375.1 Phtheirospermum japonicum
AAAAATTCCTTCTGAATCGAATCCCGCTGATATGGGAACCAAGTGTCTGCCCGTTGAGAAGTTTGAATCATGCCTTGAAACCTTGGAATTTTGATTCTTGTGATTAGGCTCTTGGGCTTGTGTTGTTTGATGATATAGCCTGCTCGTTTGGCTATAAGTTTGTGTGTTTTCCCTGTTACTAACTTTTGTGTTGAGAACAGGTTCGTTGGAGATGGCGAAGATGCGGTAAAGAAAAAAAAAAAAAAAAAAGGGGGGGGCATACGGCGATGATGAAATCCAAAAGGCTACCCTAAGCAGTAAACCGGTATTGGGCCAAGGTGGAGATTGTTATAATTTGGCCCAACCCCCACAAAGCAACATATGATAATTCTGACCCCGGCAATGCCTCAACCAATTAAGAACATACGACCAACGAAATTGAACAACACAAAGTTAAATCGAGGGGTCGAGCAATTTATACCAGAGCGGGGCTCTAGGTAGCCCCAATTCACCGGAGCGTCGGACGGCCGTCTACGCTCTGATACCACTGTAGGGCGTAGCCGACCGTCGGAGACTCATGATTAATCGGGTTTAAGCGCGCAGCAGATCACCGAGGGGGAGGGTTTATTCCTTTCCAATTTTCTGTTTCTCAAGCTTGGTCAAAAGGGGCCGGGACAGTGGTCAATTCTGTCCGTAGTTAGCCCCAAATCCGGCCACCAGCCTCTTCCTTCCAAGTCAGGTTCGGGAGCTCGATGTACCCTCCGATTTGAACCTGAAACCCTAGACACAAAAATCAGTGAGTGACAAATAAATCAAACGGAAGAAGTAAATAAACACAGCAAAGAAAATAAAAGGAACGATAACCCCCTTTGTTGCCGTCGGTCGCCGGAATAAGGACAAATAGTAGATCCGAAATCGCTCGGCTCAGATCTCCATCATAAGCGGCCCCTAACACACAGCAGTAAACCGGCAGCTTCCCGGAGTCCCAAAACCACCGCCGTCGACAGCTGGTAGCTCCTCGTACGACGACCCAAGGCGGCGCAACCGGGACCCCGTTGACCCGAACCCTAGCACCACTCTCACTCAAACCTCACTCTCAAGATGATCACGTTATCTCCACTAGCAGGTTTCGATTTTCCGACGAGGAGGAAAAACGAGAAGGGTGAAGACCAAAGATCGGGAGAGAGAAGGGTAGCAGCCGAAGAGAGAGAAAAGAGGTTAGAATGAGCTAGGGTTTCGGTGAGGGGATATAAGGAGGTGAGGAGTGGCCAAGATTCAAGACCTAAAACGGACGGCCAAGATTATATCGTAGGTGGATCCGGATCACCAGACCCGGTTGAATCGGGTCAAGGTCTTGGGCTGCCAGCTGATGGGCTGCGGTAATGGGCCGGAATTTAAATCAGGGGGTTGGGCCAAATTATAACAAGTAAGTGCCCAAAGTGGCCCATTTCGATTATGCTTTTTAAACAATTCCGTTTTTTACCCATAATTTAAGACGGTGTTAATTATGAGAAGCTAGAAATTGCGGCGGGACTGTACTTTGTTCAACCATTTATGACATTTTTGGTGTCATGCCAATGAAAGTAAGTTTTCAAAGTAGGTTGAGTTTTTTTTATCGAGTTGGAAAAGTAGTTGGAAGAGATGAGATGAATCACTAAACAAAATTGTAAAATTTAAAGAAAGTTCACAACTTAATTAATAAATTACAATATAAGTGTTTATTATCTTTATGTATTGTGCAAATATGTAATTGATACCTGTATAAAGGGAGTATTTGATAAATAAGAGAATCCTAATTTCTACCGCCTTCTTTCGTCTCTCTTTTATGTCTTCTCCTTATACTTTTCCTTTTACACAATTTAGAAATTTACATGTCATATTTATATTTTTAGAAAGAAATATTATTATATTTTACTTTCTTAATAAAAATTAAATATTATTTTATTTATTTTATTTCTATTTTTACTATCACGTTTTTTATTGTTAGAATATATATTTCATACGTTTCATATATTCTATATTTGTATATATTTTGTACATATCTCCTATATTGCTAAGGAGATTATCTTGCTAATATTCTGCCCTTATTTTCGCTAATCAGTTCCTAGTTTCTAGGCTTAGATTACTCTTTGTATATCGTATATATTCTGTCATTCATAATGAGAAAGGCAACACATTAAATTCTTTCATGGTATCAGCCTATTTTTCGATCCAAATTCCTTAACAAACACCTATCTTTTCAATTTTTTCTTCTTCCGCTGCACTTTCTAATGCCCGACTCCCGTAAGTTTCATCCCACTCTAACAATCACCAATGTCAAGTCCCTAATCCCTATCACACTGGATGCAGAGCACGGAATGTATCACTCTTGGGCGGCTTTATTCAAGGTTCTTGTTAGGGTCCATGATTTGCATCACCACATCATCCCTCCTATGGAAGAAAAGGAGATTGGTGCCTATACCGTATCCAAAGCTGCAGACCCAGACTTTTGGAAGCGTCTCGATGCCGCGGTACTTCAGTGGATATGTGGGACTATCTCCACGGATCTCCTTCATGATATCTTGCTTAAAGACGACACCGCTCAAGGGGCTTGGACTCGTCTCGAATCTATGTTTCAGGATAACAAGGCTTCTCGGGCTACTCATCTTGAAGAAGAACTTGCTGACCTTGATTTCAGGAATTTCTCGTCAATTGATAGCTATTATAATCACATCAAAACATTGGTCAATCGTCTTGCCGATGTTGATGCTCCTACCTCCAACAGCAGATTGGTTCTAAAGCTCACGGCCGGACTGCCTGAGGCATATGCCGGAACGGTGAACATTATTCACAACCAAGAACCTTTGCCTTCTTTGAGAGTTTTCGATCACGACTCAAGCTTGCGGAGCAGACTATCAAAAACCGCTTGGCAAAGGAGGGAAATTCCGGCACCCAATCTGCCCTCGTCACGAGCTCTGGCGGCCACCATGGCTCGGCTCCAGCACCTCTGCTTATTCACGTTCGACCTCCAAGGGAAACAAGCCAAAGAAGTCCAACTCCAAGATTTCTGGGAAAAGCAAGAATAGGAATGCGCAAGTGGCCCATCGACAAACTGGGCTTGTGCCATTTAATTGGCATCAACAGCCATGGACCGAATGGGCACCTTGGGTGGCTCAGTGGCCCAATCCGCCACCATGCCCCTACCCTGCTGCTTCAAATGCTGGGCCACGTCCTACTGGGCCTGAAATTTTGGGCTCTCGTCCACAAGCCTATAGTGCAGCAGCTCCAATCAGTGCAGCAGCTCCATACGGTAGCTACACACCTACGGACATCGAAGCAGTGATGAATACTCTACAAAATTCTCAACCGGATGGAAATGTCTACATGGACACCGGAGCCACATCTCACATGACTTCGGACCAAGGTATTTTTTCTTCTTATTTCAATTCGAGCATTAAAATAATAACATTGTTGTGGGTAGTGGACATCTAGTTCCAATTGTTGGTCACGGTAGTACTACTTTGCCTCGCCCTTACCCCCCCTTTCCACTTGAACAATGTGTTACATGCTCCTAAATTGGTTAAAATCTTAATATCTGTCCGCAAATTCACAAACGATAATTCAGTTTCCGTTGAATTTGATCCCCTTGGTTTTTCTGTTAATGACTTACAGACAGGAGCCAGACTAGTGAGATGTGACAGTACCGGTGAACTTTATCCTCTATTCTCCATTAATCAAGCCACTCCTCCAGTCAATTATTCAGCTTTTACTGCTATTTCGTCCGATATTTGGCATAACCGTCTTGGACATCCCGGTGATGTTGTTTTTAGGTCTCTTAGAAGTAAAAATTTTATTGATTGCAATAAGGCTTGTAAAACTTTTTGTTCCTCTTGCCCTCTTGGGAAACTTTCTAAGTTACCGTTTTATGATTCTATGTCGCAAACTGCTTCTCCTTTTGATATTATTCACAGTGATCTTTGGACTTCACCTGTTATAAGTACATCTGGCCATTTTTATTATGTTCTTTCTCTTGATGATTACAGTAAATTCTTGTGGACGTTTCCTGTTGCTAAGAAATATCAAGTCAAACGCTTGTTCCAGTCCTTTCATAATCTAATTCGTACACAATTTATTCGTAATATTAAGACTTTTCAATGTGATAATGGCACAAAATATGTTAATGGAACTTTAAAAGAGTTCTTTAATAACCATGACATGATTTATCGTCTTTCTTGTCCTCATACATCACCTCAAAATGGAAAAGCCGAAGCCACATAAAGTCCAAAAATAATATAATCCGGACCTTTCTTGCTCATGCCTCTTTGCCGCACTCTTTTTGGCATCACGCATTAGAAATGGCCACGTATCTCCTAAACATTCTACTAACCAAAGTTCTAGGATTTAAGTCTCCAACTCAAATTCTATACCAATGTGATCCCATATATTCGGAATTACATGTCTTCGGTTGCCTATGTCCTCTCTTCCCATCTACTTCTATTCACAAATTGCAAGAAAGGTCTACTCCATATGTCTATCTTGGTCCCGCCCCAAATCATAGAGGGTCGAAATGCTATGACATGTCTAGTGGAAAAATTATTATTTGTCGTCATGTAAAATTTGTTAAAACCGAATTCCCTTTTGCTAAGCTTCACTCCCCTCACAAAGATGACTATAATTTTCTGGATTTATAATCCCATTTTTCACCACTTTCAAAACCAAAGCATGACTCCTCCAAATTCAGTGCACCAAATTGACCCAATCTCTCCTCTAAGGCATGTAGCGTCACCAACCCCCAACAGCCCACCTCCTCTGCTGGGCCTACTCCCTCAGGCCCATCCCCTTCTCATCACTCTCCTGCTGGGCCTCCCTTATTAGGCCCGCATACTACCCCCGGTACTGTTACATTGCACGAGCCCATTCAGCGAACTGGGCCGGCTCACCAGCAAGCCCACCATCCCTCCCCAGACTGGCCTACTCCCATTACCACCCAGCAGCCTAATCCTAACTCCCATCAAATGACAACAAGAGCTAAAAATGGCATCATCAAACCAAATTCAAAATATTTTTCTAATCTTTCGGCCATGACTACCACTAACATATCTCCCTTTCCTAAAGATCCAGTTAGTGCTATTCGTGACCATAATTGGAAAGAAGCAATGTTAGATGGATTTAATGCTCGTATTGCTAATAAAATATGGGAATTGGTATCGAGGCCACCAGATGTTAATGTAATAAGGTCTATGTGGATTTTTCGCCATAAATGAAAATCTAATGGTTCCTTTGAAAGGCATAAAGCCCGTCTTGTAGATGATGGCAAAACACAGCAGCAGGATGTTGATTGTGATGAGACTTTTAGTCCGGTTTTCAAACCGGCAACTATTCATACTGTTCTTAGCATTGCTATTTCCAAATCTTGGCCTATTCTCCAGTTACATGTAAAGAATGCTTTTTTACATGGTCATCTCAATGAAACAGTTTATATGCATCAGTCCATGGGTTTCCGTGAAAAAAGTCGCCCTGATCATGTGTGTTTACTGAAGAAATCTCTCTATGGCCTTAAACAGGCTCCCCGGGCCTGGTATCAGCGTTTTGCATATTTTGTTGCCACTATTGGTTTTTCTCACAGTAAATCTGATAATTCTTTGTTTATCTACAGTCAGGGCTCGGATTTGGCATATATTTTATTGTATGTTGATAATATTATTCTTACAGCTTCATCAGATCGTCTGAAAAAGCACTTTATGGCTCTCTTGGGTGTCGAGTTTTCTATGAAGGACTTGGGTCCTCTAAGCTTCTTTTTGAGGATTGTTGTATCTCGCAATGCTAATGGTATGTTCCTATCTCAGAAACAGTATGCCACGGAGATCATTGAAAGAGATGGTATGGTCAATTGCAGCTCTTGCCCGACTCCTGTTGACACCAAACCAAAACTCAGTGCTTCGAAGGATTCACCTTATGAGGATCTGATAGTGTTTAGAATATTTTCCTCAATGATTTTTATTGTATTATCTCCTCAATATAAAGAAGTTACATGTGAGATAAATAAGGAAAGTATAATTACATCATAAAAATATGGAAATAGATCAATCAAATCAAATGAGGAGTTAATCATGGAATTGAGATAATCAAGGATGAGATTATCCGTTATCACCCCCCCCCAAGCAAGATGTGGGATGCGGAACCACTCGTAGCTTGGAATGAAAGAACTCAAAAAGTGGGCGAGCTAAGCCTTTGGTGAAGACGACCGCAATCTGAAGATTCGAGGCAATGAACTTCGTAAGGAGCCGACCAGAAGATACGAGTTCGCAAACGAAGTGATAATCAATGTCAATATGCTTCGCGCGTTTATGAGCAATGGGATTCTGACTGAGAAATATGGCAATATTATTGTCACAAAGTAGAAGCGGTGTGTCGAAGAGAGATATGTGCAGCTCTTTGAGAAGATTGGTTAACCAAACTACTTCGGACGCGGCATTCGCTAAAGCACGATACTCGGATTCACAACTAGAGCATGCGATAGTAGGTTGTTTTTTAGCACTCTATGATACAAGGTTACCACCAAGAAAGATAGAGTACCCATATGTGGAACGACGGGTTTCGGGACATCGAGCCCAATCTGCGTTGGAGTAGGCAAGCAAACTACAAGGTGATCCACGATTGAATGAGAGTCCATAGTTAATTGTGCCTTTGACATAGCGAAGAATGCGCTTGACAGCCTGATAGTGGTTGATTGCAAGAATTGGCTGACAAGGTTGACTGCAAATGATAGATCAGGACGCGTGATTGCCAAGTATTGAAGAGCTCTCACTAAAGAACGATAATGTGTTGGATTAGAATAAGAGATACCATCACTTGTCAAAAATTTACCAGTGGTAAGAGGAGTCGAAACAGGCTTGCACTCAAGAAGTTGAGATCGTGTAAGAATGTCATGCGCGTATTTGGTCTGGCTAAGAAAAAGTCCATTGGTGGTATAATCAACTTCAAGCCCCAAAAAATAATTTAAACGGCCGAGGTCTTTTATTGCAAATTCCGAATTTATTCGAGAGATAAACTGTTTTATAAGAATCGAGTTATTTCCCATGAGAATAATGTCGTCGACGTAGACCAAGAGATATAGGATATTAGATGCTCTGCTAAAAATAAAGAGCGAAGTGTCTGCATGACTACAAACAAAACCAAGATTAATGAGAAAGTCACTAAACCATTGAAACCACGCACGCGGGGCTTGTTTGAGACCATACAATGCCTTCTTTAGACGACAAACATGAGTCGGAAAATGATGTTCAATATAGCCTGGTCGTTGCTCCATATATATCGGTTTGGTGAGGATGCCATTTTGAAATACGTTTTTGACATCTAACTGATGAAGTGGCCAATTTCGCATAACGACAAGAGAAAGAACAACTCGAAACGTAACGACCTTGACAACAGGGTTAAACGTGTGCGAGAAATCAAAACCAGGGACTTGAGTGAACCCCTGGGCAACCAAGCGACCCTTGTGACGGTCGACGGAGCCATAAGAGTTATACTTAGTGTGGAAGACCCATTTAGAACCAACAATTAACTCCCGACGGACGAAGCACAAGATCCCATGTGAGATTTTGCCGAAGAGCAAGCATTTCGTCATCCATAGAACTGAGCCAATGAGGATGCTTTGCTGCTGAATTGAAGCCCCAAGGTTCGATGGATGCAAAAAGTTCGATGAAGCGGAGTAGTGGCAAAATCAGCAATATGACGCGATTTGAATATGCCATCTTTTGCGTGTGTGACCATGGGATGAACAGAAGATGAAGGATCAGGTTGTGATGACACAAGAGTTGGTGACAGTGGAGCAGGTTGGTCTGGTTCAGGTGTTGTTAAGGTGGCAACTGAGGGGCAAACTGGACATGGCACAAGCTGATTTTCCGAGGCCAGAGATGCATGGGACTTTATCGGTGCAGTAGAGACGTCCAGACCACATAATGATAATGGTTCAAGAAAGCAAGACAAATGAAGCTTAGAGATAGACGTAACCGACATTTGGCCCGAATATGGATAAATAGCCTCATCAAATTTTGCATGTCTAGTAATGTAGATCCTGGAAGTAAGCGGGTCGAGGCACCGAAATCCCTTGTGATTTGAGCTATACCCAATAAAAATACACGTCCGACTACGAATAGAAAATTTATTTGCCGCATAATCACGTAAACAAGGGAAAACTCGACAACCAAATGGATGGAAATTTGCGTAATTTGGCGGAGTCTCAAATAGAGTTTCAAACGGCGAGATTCCCTGCAAGATAGAAGATGACAAACGATTTATAGTGTAAGTAGCCACAGAATAAGCTTCGACCCATAAACACATAGGAGCACGTGCATGGAACATTATAGCAAGGTGCATGGAACATTATAGCAAGGCCAGTTTCGGTGATATGACGATGTTTGCATTCGACCTGACCATTTTGAGACATCGTGTAAGTACACGAGATAAGATGATGAATTCCTTTGCAACGGAAAGAATTTTGAACTCGGTTATTAGTAAAATTCGTACCACCATCACTTTGAAATTTCTTAATAGTACAGTTAAATTGATTTTCTACAAAATTTGAAAATTGCACTAAATTCACAAAAAAAATAAAAAAATCGGCCTTTGCTAATTAGAGGATAGAACCACGTGAAACGAGAGAAATCATCAACAAATATAACATAGTAACAAAACCCGGACGAAGATCAAACAGGTGCAGGACCCCATAAATCACAGTGAATTAATTCCAATACATGACGAGCTCATTTTTCATTTAAAGAAAAAGGTAAACGTTTACCCTTAGCGAGTTGACATGGGTACATAATGAAGGTTTGGGCAACAAAGATGTAACTTTTAAATATCCTGATTTATTCAACAAGGAAATAATATTTGTCGGAACATGCCCGAGTCTAGCATACCACAGTTCAAACGAAGCACGTAAACAATTATTTTGTAGATTAGCTATCAAGGCAGGACGAGCTCGCTCCAAAATATATAGTCCATTTTTATGACGACCGCTTGCCTGAACCTCCTTTGTATGACGATTCTGAATAGTAAAAACTTGTCAGTAAATAACACATCAACTGGTAAATCAGAGGTAAGCTTGCTAATAGAAAGCAAATTTCTAGTGAGAGTCGGCACAACTAAAATGTCCAATAACTGAATAGTATCTGTAACATGCAGTTTACCAATGTGTGATATAGGAAGATTAGCACCATTACCAACGACAACGTGATCGGAGCCAGAGTACGCCTGAGATGTATCCAAATTAGATGAGGTAGGGGTCATATGCGCCAACGCACCAGTATCAAGATACCAATCAGAAGCGTCTCCCTGGAAGATGGAACAACCAGCCGAAAAAGCCTCAGCTAGATTCGCAGAAGAGTTACGAACATACCGTTGATCGCAAGTGTCGGCATAGTGACCGTCTTGTCGACAAATCTGACAACAAGGGGTGCGTCGAGGATTGCCACGACCTCGACCACAGGAACTGTTGGATTGATTTCCACGACCTCTATTTGATGAAGAAGAGCCAGGTTTTTGATAGCCACGAGTATCATGGTGTCCATAAAATATGACCGTAGAAGTACCAGAATGTTCCAGGATTCTTGAAAGAGAGATAAACTCTCAGCCTTTGACAGGAGATCACGAAAAGTGGGCAGCGGAGTTAACGCAATTTGGGCAGCCGAGAAACTGGAGAATGAAGATCAAAGACCATGAAGAAACCAATGGACTTTGTCGGTGTCATCAACAGGGCGACCAATGGCTGCAAGCTGATCGCATAGAGATTTGAATTGGCGACCGTATTCAACGATGCTTCGAGATCCTTTTTTCATGAGTTGCAAGTCATCTTCTAGATGTAACTCGCGTGACTTGGAGCTATGACTAAAGGCGGCCTCTAGAGCGAGCCAAACTGCACGAGAAGTCGAACACCCAATTATCTCAGCCATGGATTCTTCGGTGAGAGATGAGAGAAGAAGGCTCAATAATCGCTGATCTTGAATGCGCCAGCTTTCGTAGGCCGAATTTGGCACAGTATGACCAGCCGCATTAGTAATAGTGATAGACGGGGTGGTTTGGACCCATCAATAAATCCAACGAGGTTTTGGCATGCAAGAATTGGCATTATCTGGCTTCGCCACAAGAGATAGTTTTGAGATGAAAGTTTAATCGTTATCATATGGATGAGTGTGGCGAAGGGGAGCGTCTCGTTATTTTGTGCCATGGAGGAAACGGCAGTTAGAACAGTATGAAGAGAGGAGGAGAAGAAAAGGGATCGTAGAATTAGACTGATACCATGATAGTGTTTAGAATATTTTCCTCAATGATGTTTATTGTATTATCTCCTCAATATAAAGAAGTTACATGTGAGATAAATAAGGAAAGTACAATTACATCATAAAAATATAGAAATAGATCAATCAAATTAAATGAGGAGTTAATCATGGAATTGAGATAATCAAGGATGAGATTATCCGTTATCAGGATCCCACCAAGTACCGCAGTTTGGCCGGTGCCTTACAGTATCTCACTTTTACTAGACCTGACATCTCTTATACAGTTCAACAGGTTATCTACATATGCATGATTCTAGGAATGAGCATATGAGTGCTCTCAAGCGCAACCTACGCTATTTGCAGGGTACTCTATCTTATGATCTACACTTGTATAAATCCTCTATCACTAAACTCATTTCTTATACTGATGCTGATTGGGGAGGATGCCCGAATATTAGACGTTCTACTTCCGGCTATTGTGTTTCTCTAGGTAACAATTTAATATCTTGGTCATCCAAAAGACAACCAACTTTGTCACATTCCAGTGCTGAGGCTGAGTATCGCGGAGTAGCTAATGTTGTTTCTGATTCTTGTTGGATCCGCAATTTATTGCTTGAGCTACATTTTCCTATTTATAAAGCTACTCTGGTTTATTGTGACAATGTGGGTGCCATTTATTTATCAGGGAATCTGGTACAACATCAGCGTACCAAACATATTGAAATGGACATTCATTTTGTCAGGGAGAAGGTCGCTAAGGGCGAAATACGAGTTTTACATGTTCCCTCCCGTTATCAGATCGCAGATATTTTTACGAAGGACCTACCTCGTATTTTATTTGAAAATTTTCGAGACAATCTCAGCGTTCGCGATCCTCCCGTTTCGACTGCGGAGGTGTGTTAGAATATACGTTTCATATATTCTATATTTGTATATATTTTATACATATCTCCTATTTTGTTAAGGAGATTATCTTGTTAATATTCTGCCCTTATACTAGCTAATCAGTTCCTAGTTTATCTGCTTAGATTACTCTTTGTACAAATATTGTATATATTCTGTCATTCATAAGAAAGGCAACACATTGAATTTTTTCATTTATTATTTTAATAAAATGATATTATAGTTATATGATACATATAATTATAATATAAAAAAGAATTCTTAAAATAATCAATTACAGTAATAACTAATTTTTGTTGTTGGGCATCAATTTAAACTTTAGTCCATTGACTTAAACAAAGTTACAGCCCATCAATAGAATAGTGATTCATGAAACTGTGTGATCAAAACTACTTTTTCTCTAAAACTCAATGTATTTTCTACATATAAAATCTCAAATTTCAAACAAAATCATATAGCGACTCCAATTATTAATTAGCAAATGGAGCGGACGGGTGATTTGGGGGACATTTGAAAGAGGACCACAATATTTTGACAAATATGGCCTTGTGCAAACCCTAATAGTAGTCGATCACGCTTGTTGGATTTTGTTGCACCATATAGATTTTAGTTTTTTTTTTCCCTTCTATATATATAATGATAATGGGAACAAGTATTATGATTGCTCAAAATCTCATAATTAGGAAAAGAAAGGTGTACAGATATATATGTTTTCTTCTTTTAATTATTTTCCATATTTTATTTATTTTATATTGACTATTAAGATGAAGAAATCGGTGGAATATGATTGTGCTATCAATTGATGAAACAAATTACAAATTGTTGATTTCACACATCCATATTTTGGATTTTCTTCATTATTGCATCACTTTCATTCTCATATTTTATTTTTATGTTTCGGCATGAAAGACAGTGATAGAAAAGGTATATATTTAACTCTAATGATAATGTTAACTGAAAATCTTGTTCTCATGATAAAAGTCATTACTTGAGCTTATTATGCTTAATGAAAAAGATAATTGGAACAAAGCATACGATTAGGTGTCTAATTAAGTAATTGCATGCCTATCTTTGGCCAGATATTAGTCCACGTTGAAATTATTATTTCATTAGTTAACTTAAACTGCTTCCTCAAACCACCCACCACCGCCCCCATCGACTTTTTGCCCCATCGACTTTTCTATAATAAAATAGGGTTATGAAGCCCCATAGATGACATGACATTTACCCCATCATGTATATATAAAAAAAAAAAAAAAATGATTAGGAGATTGAATGAATGTCATGTTATCTTGTCCATAATGGAGCACTATCTGGTTTTATAGAAAAACCGTTATATTAGATAACACTCTTGTCAGGCCTGACTAATAAATCATTTATTAAGTCAGATTTCATACCAATATATCATAGTACAAAAGTCAATACATTATAGTGAAAAATCAATACATCATCGTCCCAATTCATCATAGTATAAAAATTAATAATCAATACTTTCAAGTACAAAAATCAATATCTCATAATACAAAAACTAATACATTATAATATCAGGTCAGATAACCTAATGTGTCATGACCCATCAATCTGACCTAATACAAATCTTCGATATATATATTTTAGGATCATTTGTTTGAAATTGTATTTGATCATGGTATTCCAGTTATTAAATTTGTACTCCAAGTATAAATTGATGATGTCAATGCCTCTAGTTGCCTCTATTAAAGAGAAGGAAAACAAAAGGAACTCCCATACAACACTAACTTTTCTAGTGGAGAAACCCCTAATTTACTACCAAAAATGTTCGATTTTTGGCTGATGTGCGGATTTAGTTAGCTATATTAATTGTGAATGAAAGACTTTTTATAGTGTATTTGGCAAAAATCAGAGATTGTCCCGAATTATTTAATGTTTGTGCTGGAGTTTATTAGAATTTTGAGAATTGGAGTGTTGACATATTGGAAAACTCGTGATAGTAATAATTCTTGCTCAAATTTGAGAAATATTTATATTCTGTAAATGTCAAATTATTTTTTAAAATTGGATGTTTAATTATATTGTGTTTATTTATATTTTTTTGATTTTAACATTATCATAACAATGGAAGCGTGGATGGACAAAAGAGAATTATTTTAATTAATCGAATAAATTTCTCAATATTGCATCAACAAATATGGGGAAGGTTGGGGCTCACCCACCCGACCTTCGCTAGTTTAACGAGGGTTAGTGTTTGCAACCAGTAAGGTCATATTTTCTAGTAGACATGCGTATCGGTTCGAAAAAACCAGCAAAACTGTCAGTCAATGATTTGAATCAAAAACATTAATAAGACGATCCAGTTTCGGTTTGAGCTATTTTCAAACCGTGAATCGGCGGTTTAAACTGCCGATTTGAGATATTTAAAAAGAAATTACCGTTCGCTGAACTGGTGGTTCAATCGTGGAAAATTAGTCGTTGGAGGTTGTTTGAAATTAACGGTCCAGGTCAAGTGGTTGTTGCTTCAAACAACGATTTTAACCGAAACCAGCAAGTTTTGACGTTGATTTTTTTTCCCACTCCTATAAATACCCTCTTTTCCCAACTCATTTTTCACTCATCTCTTCTATAATTTATATTCTACATTACTCTTATTTACAAATTTAGTTATTTATTAAACTTCAATTATATCAATCTAGCCTTCATCAACTTCAAGTTTTAAGTTTAGTGTTTTAATTCTTACTTTCTAATTAATTCTAAATTTCTAATCCTATTTAGCCTACTATTCTTTTCTATTTTTTATTTTAATTTAAATAAAAAAATGGCAAGTTGCGGTCCATTCGGTTCTTCTCGTTCTTTTCGAGCCGATAAGGGGAGAGCATATCACTCGATGACGATATCAATGTCCATCCCTTTTCACAAGGCAATACTCCTTCGGTAGGTGGCTACAATCCCAACTCCGTCGACATTGATAAAGATTGGACTGATACCAACATTGATCGAACTTATTGAGCCACTGTCGCCATTATCAGTGAAGAGATACCCGATCTATAGGAGGTGGAGCACGATGATTTGCCTCCTCCAAGCACTCGTACTCGAGCAATGGGAGCTAAATTCTGATATTTCCAAATTTCATTTTGAAAAAGAGATGTCGTCACCCGCAAACAAGTCGTTTCTTGAAGATGGCAAAAACCGAAAAAAGAATTACATGTCAATTGCAACTATTGTGAAGTATCTTTCCGATTTCTAGAAGAAGGAAGACACGGGAATATGCATAACCATCTCATAAATAAATATCCTGACAAAGCCGGTATCAATAAGATTCTAACACAACTACAGAGGACAATTAAGTATGAACTCTTCTTCTTTATTTACATATTACAATGCTAATCATAGAAATGAATTAACTAAGTTTGTCTCTTCTAGATCTCCTCTTTTTTACTTTGCTAATGATGATATATATGAAAACTTCACCCAGCTTTATTTCAATTCCTAGAGTAAGATGATTTATATGAAAACTTCACCCAGCTTTATTTCAATTCCTAGAGTAAGAGAGTCTCACACTTTGTAGTTTCTCATGATATTAAAAATGTTATTGGTGAATATAAGTTAAACTTATCTAATGACTTTGCTAGTTTTACCAACAAAGATTCAATTTGTTCGAATGTTTGGAATGATCATTGGTAACGAAACTCTTACATGGGCGTTACATGTCATTGGGTTAATAAGTCGTGGACTTTACATAAACATTTGCTTGTATTTTGAGATTTCAAGCATCATCATAATGCACATTCTATTTGTCAATTAATTCATTCGATTTGTCAAGAATATGGACTACCATCAAAAATATTTTAAATTTCATTTGATAATACTACTCCTAATACGACGAGTATTAATAAGCTTATTAGTATTTATCAACCATCTATTGGTGTTTTTNTTCATATTTGATGCATATGTCATATTTTGAGTTTGCGTGCTCTAGATAATTTGAAAGCTTTGAAAAATGAGCTTAATACTATTAAAATGCCAGTCATGTATATTCATAAGAATAAATCTTCGCAACGAGAATGGGTGAGATTTTCTGAGGAAAACGAGTTTCATAGAAAAACCTTTTCAACCAATGTGCCTACTCGTTGGAACTCTGCATATAAATTATTGAAACATAAATATTCATACAAAGATTTATTGTGTTCGTTTTTTAGCTAACAATAAACTGAAATTATATTATATACGAACCAATGGACTACATATAAGTATTTGAAAAAAAGTTTAAAGGTATTTGATGATACTTCTAATTTATTATCTCATGTTTATTATCATACTTCTCACCTTGTTGTTGAATATTGTATTAAAATTACATTCATTTTTATAGAGTGTATGAAAAATGAACGTTTGGATGAGTGTGTTATTCTTATGAAATGAAAATGGTTGAGTATTTTTTATTACATTTCAAGTATTTTTTTTGGTTGCTACATTATTAGATCCTAATAATAAAGAGAGCGGTTTAGAACTCAATCTTAACAGTCACAACAAAAAAATCACAAAATATTGAGGGATTATTCCCTCAGTAATGGCTAAAATTCCCTCAGTAAAATATTCGGTAAAACCTTCCTCGATAAGGAATATTGTGGGGATCTTAGAATCCCTCAATAAATTACCGAGGAAACTTTAGGTTTTTTTTTTTTCAATTTTGCCGAGGGATTAACATTCCCTTGGTAATTTAATTAATTTTTTTAAATGATATCGACCTAGCCCACCCAGCCCCCGGACCCAACACATCCGGTCTAGCTCGTAACCATGGTCATTTTAATTCCCCCAATATTCCTGAAATACATTGTCAAGGAGAACTGAACCCTTGACCTCAAGGTTGAGGGTGCGGTAGCCTAACCGCTAAGCCACGCGTAATACATGTACGCGGAGTGGATTCTTGGGGAAGGGCCTCACCACTAACTCGGTTCATTACAAGGAAAGGGAAGCCAATGTGCCCCTACTTGATCCATCTATTGGGACTCGACCATTCAGGTGGACTCAATCTGTGCATTCGAATGAATCCTTCACTTGGAATGATCCCTAACTTGAACCTTTGAGACCTACTTACTCCTTGAAAAGTAGTAACCTTGCCCATTAGCAAAGAAAATCCCTCCATCACTGACGTAATTTTATTTGTTTTATATTTATTCATATATCACTTAAATTTGTAAATTATATTTATGAATAATTATATTATAATTATATTTTATTATTTAAAAGTGTGTTATAATTATATTATGTGTATTGAAGATTATATATATCGTATTTAATATATAAATATATTTAGACAATAAAGTCAAAATAAAATCAAATTTGTAAAAATTGTTATTCTTATTAAATAAATGTGCATTGTATATTAAATATTTCGGTTTAAAATAAATTATATAAAATCACAAAATATACTAATTGATAGGTAATATCATTGTTTAATTTTAATTTTATTTTTCTAAAATTAAATATACAGAGGGGCATGATTTTCCACTGGTCTTCCCGATCGAGGGAAAATGAAATTCCCTCGATAATACCAAGTTTGAAGCCCTCGATTTTTTTATTTTACCTTTTATTTTTAATTTTCAAAATTACCGAGGGCTTTGAAATTCTTATTTTTTAAGAGAGATAAAAAAACAAAAAATAAATAAATTACCAACAAATTAGTATTTTATTTTTATTAAAACAAGGAGAAAAACGACGTGGCGTCTTTAAAAAATAATAATAATAAATTTATTTTATGTAGTATTAAACCTAATGCTATTACAATTTCTTTTCATGTTTTTTTTTTTTTTTTTAAATGAAAATACCCAGGCCATTTTTCACCTTGGTAATTACTGAAGGGAACAATGCCCTTGTTATTTTTATTTTTATTTATTTAAAAATAAGAAAATATAATTACCGATCAATTAGTATTTTTACATCCACATGGTACCTATAAAAATGTAATGAAACTACATTTGTTTTATTTATTATTACACTTAAACCTATTACATTTTTCTTTTCATTTATTTGGTTATTTTTTTAAATAAAAAACAAAAGAATTATAATTGCCAACCAGTTAGTATTACTTGTGATTCTAATAAAAGGAACAATCACAAGGTATGTTTAAGAAAAATAATATGAACACATTTATTTTATTTAGAATTACATTTAATGATATTACATTTTCTTTTTATTTATTTTTTTAATAGGAAAATACTGAGTGCATTTCTTTTCTTGGTATTACCGAAGGTATTTTTTCCCTCGATAAAGAACATAGTGCAATTTTTGATGGTCCTCTTTCTATGAGTATTTTTGGATGACAAGCTTCTACTAGAACTGGTAATCGGCGATGATGAAATTGATGGATATCGAGATTTTTGAAAAGAAAAAAAAAAAACACAGAAGGACCGATTGGATTACTCCTTCAATTTTAACTCTTATCGAGAATTTGAAACTTATCTAACAACGGCTTTTGAGTATGGAATTTGGGGGAAAATAAAGTCGACAACGAGTTTGATATTTTGAATTGGTGGTCATCGAGGAAATCACGTTATCCCATTATTAACATCATTGCGTATGAGATATTGGTCATTCTCGTTTCAATCATTTCAGTCAAACAAGCTTTCGGTGAAGGGGTACATATGCTGGACCCTTGAATAGGCCTCACCATCTCAAAAATCAAATGTTGTTGTATGATTGGGTCAACGCCGACTGACGTAAACAAAAAATACGTTCTTAGTGAATATGAATAGGGCGAAACGTATTATGATACTGGATCTAATTGCGACCCAGTAAATGGATGAGCATGACACCCCCCGCACCGCCTCTTCCGACCCTGTCGCCCTTTGAAAGGTAATTGAGAACTACTTTGATTTTGGTTTATGAAGTAAGAGGATACATAGGCAACTTACTTCAACTATTTAATATTAAGATTTTCGATTTTAATTTTAAATATTTGAAGATAGTTCAAGTCCAGTTTCTTAAATTTTTTAATTTATTTAAAATGTTATTTTTATATTTCTCACTTAATCTCATATATATTTCTACAATATTAATAATAAACATAAAAAAAGCCCAAGAAATATGAATTTCAAAGTTCATATATCACGTATGCTTTTAAGTTTCTTTATAATTTTTTTAATTTGTTTAAAGTATTATTTCTATTTTCTCATTTTAATCTCATATAATTTTTAAATCGATAATAATAAAACATAGCAAAATCCGAAAAAAAAAAAAAGAATCTCAAAGTTCATAAATGCTTCTCATAAATATAATTATTTTAAATTATAATTTCAGATTTTAACTTATAACATATAAATTGCAAGTAATTTCTTTTTATTTATTTTTTCATATTTATTTAACATATTATTTCTATTTTCTCACTTAATCTCATACATTTTTCAAAAAAAAAACAAAAAATGACAATAAACATAGCTATTTAGCAAAAAATCTAACAAATATGAAATTTCAATATTTAAAAAAAAAGGCCCAAACCGACGAACCGGCCAAACTGAACCGTGAACCAGCGGTTCACAAACTGCGGGCTACCATCCGTTTCGTTTGCGGTTGTCCCAAACCGAACTGGCAGTTCAAAACCGTTGAACATGTCTATTTCCTAGTACTTCCAATTCAGGATTGAGATAAAGAATCTCAAGTCTCATTTGTTTTAAAACTCAAATTCTTAATACTCAGTTAATAACTTTTTACACATAACACATATCTTATACTTCCAGATTCAAATATTATCCCCTTTATATCATATCACCATTATATTTGAATAATTAAATACTATATAGTATATCAATATAACATCATTCACTTTTAAGATGTGATTTGAAATTAAAAAATACATATATAATAAAATATTATTATCATCCATTTTTCAAACATGAAATGATATGTACAATATAAAATAAAATATCTAAGTTATAAAATAAACAATAATTTTACTATTCAATATTCATATAATTCTCGATACTCAAGATTTTAAATTAAAATTTATGAGATCAAAAATATAATATATGAAATCAAAAAGTTGGGCGGAGTGAATATTAAATCAGTTGAATCAACTTTGATTCATATAATCAATTAAATCAATAGAATTGAACTTTGCAATTATTTGTATTTCCTCATAATTTTAATAAGTTGGGCGGAGTGATCAAAAAGCAAAAGATAAAACTCAAATATATTGAGAGGTTTGAACCCTTTTCAACACCCTTATAAAGAGTTAGTGATTCATCTTTAGATACAAGCTCGTGATTTCGCATTTCGTCTTAACCAATTGGATATTATTTATGTTGGTAAACATTTCTCAATAAACCCCTCGTAGGTTGAGTTTTTACCCAAAATTTGATCACGTGCACTGCACATGCAACATTCTTATGGACCTTTTTGTAGATTTCTATGATTTTCGGGATAAGTTTGAAATTATTGGTCGTTTATTTAGATTTATGAAAAATACATGGTTGTATTGTAACTACCCTAACCTGAGAAGTGATAAATTATTCAAACTTTGTGTTTTGAAGACGTGCGTCATGCAGTTCGCGTAATCGAACTTGGAACAAAGAAACAATTGGGGGGGGTTATAGAATAATATGTTAACAAACACGTAGTTCATGGAGAAAGTGTAAAAATTGTTAGTTGATGGGCAAGATACAAAAGAACGCAAAGTTCATGAGTCTAATTTTTTTTCTCTAAAGTGTAATAGAAAGAGTAAACATATGTTCTGAACACACAATGAGAGGAGGAGTCACCCAAAGTTGGGTGGACTCCAACTTATACTTAGGTCCTTATTGGTTGAGCCGACTCAAACAGTTATAGTTGATGACTGATAGTTGGTAGCTGATAACTAATTTTCAATTAGTATTTGGTATATTAGTTGATTAAAGTAGCTGACTGAAGGTTAATTTACCAATATAGAAGGGGGGTTTGATTTCTATTCAAATTTAAAAGAAGTAATTTACTTGGTATAAACCAAGGTTTCATTTTATTAAGCCGATGATAGAGGGTCCGAAGGAGCTGTCTAACTCTACACGAGCAAGCAAAAAACCCCTCTGGTGTGCCATTAATCAAAATCGAAAGTAGAGACGACCCTAAAATAGTGGGAATGAAGTCCAAGAAAGTCCGAGACAAAGCAAATTTCCCCATTATTAATTTATCCGGTAAACTACTAGGAGCTCATGTAGCCCATGCCGGGTTAATCGTATTCTGGGCTGGAGCAATGAACCTATTTGAACTTCATGTAGATCCTTCGATCAAGCCAGCAGTCGTTGACATTTTCCCAAAATTTTTCACAAAGTAAGGCCCCGTGATTCCCCAAACCAGCTCCTGGCCTGACCCGGCAGAACCGGCCGGGGGTATTCGGCGAAAAAGCTCAACACTCTCCGTTTGATGATTCTTTGCCGGCGGACCACTGCCGTCCCATTCTTGAGATCAGATACACGAAAACGAAGACCTTCAAGCACAAATATTGGACCGGGAAGATTGAGTTTCATTTGATTAGACGGAAGTTCCTTAAAAAGTTCCGCTTTCCTTCAGGCGGAACTCCCGGTTGAGGAGTTACTCTCCATTTTTGTTATAGCTATTGCAGCCGCTGAGCTTTTTCCTATTCAAAGATCAGCCCCCTGGCTCTGTTGCATACCTTGATCGACGACTGTACGAATAGCATTTGCTGCTGCAGTTTGAGCAGACAACAGGTGAATATTCTTTTCTACCCCTTCTCTATCGAATTTTAATATCAGAATAGCAGATCTAGTCATAATTAAATGGGGTCGCTTACTGGTGTCAATAATTGACAATTACACAAACCTTTGTATAGGCCGGTTATCATCTACGTAATCGCAAACTTGCTTTCTTCAAGGAGAGGTTTGCTTTGTCCCTTCTCGAAAGAGGGACGAGCGGAACGGCTTCGGTATCGGTAAGCATTCCCCCTTCTTATCTTAATACAAATCTACAAAAAAAGATTTTCTATTTTCTAAGGAATTCGAAACATAAAATAAAAATAATTATAGGAAAATACAAGAAATTCTCAGATAAAAGAAAAAATTTACAGAACCGGCTCCTCCGTTGTGGGTAAACGGGAAACCCGACTCTACGCGGGTATTGATATATTCCATCAAGAGAAAGGAGGCGACGGTATTCTGCCTAAATAGTAGACACAGGTAATAAATAAGAGAATACTAAAGATCCTTCCCCACCAGATATTGCATCTTTTGGGAGCACTCGAAAAGGCAAGAGATTGGTAGGAATAGGCGTAATTGGACCTGCTTTTTTCATATCTCTCGTTATTTTTGGAACCCTATTCACCTCTTTGAGCTTCTATTGAATCGATAAATAAAATAGCTTCATTATGGTCTAACATTCTTGCCAATACATTATCTTCATTTTGCTCCAGGTTGTAATCTCTAATGAAAAATATAGCTCCATGAGCAAAAGCTCCTGACATGATGAATCCTGCGTCAGTTTGTGGATCGCGGTCTCACACACTAATCCCTACAGGTGCCCGTAGTAGGCCGGCGCATCAGCAGTTCGCGTTGACGCACTACAAAAAAACCCTGCGATACTGACGGATATGCTGGCGGGCAAAAGGCCGCCAGCAATGCTGGCGAAAGTACTGGCGGAAAACAATGCTGGCGGCTTTGCTGACGGCCAAGGCCGTCAGCAAAAGAGGCCGCCAGTACACCGTCAGCGAATAAGCCGGAGTTTATCCCGCTTCACTATACTGACGTCAATGCCCGTCAGTATATCATTTTGGCGTCGCTGACGGCCATGACCGTCAGGATATAATTTATTTTTTTTTAAATAATAATATATACGCTGACGGTCATGGCCGTCAGGATCCTGATGGTCTATCCGTCAGCATATATATATATATATATATATATATATATATATATATATATATATATATATATATATATATATATATATATATATATACACGCTGGCGGACAAGCCGTCAGGAGTTTAACCTAAAATTCGGCCCAGCCCCTTCCCCCGCCTCACTTTCTCTCCTTCTCTTCTTTCCTTCTTTCTCTCTCAGCCCCCCCCCGCAGCCCAGCCGGCGCCGTCGCCTTGCCACTCCGCTCCGAAGCCGCCAGCTCCCTCCACCGCGCCGCGCCGCGCCAACCCCCTCCACCGTCAGCGGCCGCCTCCCTCCACCGCGCCCGCTCTCCGTCACCGCGCCGCCTGGCTGCTCCGCTCCTAACCGGCCGCCTCCCTCCACCACGCCGCATCCGAGCCCAACCCAAGCTCCACCACCACCGCCTGCCTCCACCGTCGCCCGCCGCCGCCGTCGCCCTACCAAGGTAAGTTTCCTTTTTTTTTTCTGTTATTATTTTTTATTTTATATTTTCTATTATTTTTGTATTTTTTATATAATTGTTGTGATGAATTTATTGTATAATTATTGTTAAATTTAGGGTTAATTTTAGTAATAATCACATAATTAGGAATAATCAATTAATTAGGGCCAATTTAGTAATTATTACATAATTAGGGGTCAATTTCGTAATTATTACATAATTAGGGTTCAAATTAGGAGCAGACATGGTGAGGGTGGTCGAGGAAAGCGATGACCTGTATTCGAGTGCTGTGTAGCTCTTTATCGACAACGTGTCTACTTTAGAATCTACCTAACTAGAAGCAATCTCGTATTAGGGTTTGCTTTCAAATTTAGGGTTTATTCACCCATTATATTGTGTATATATTGTTCATGCATGGAAGGCCGTGGTGATCGGCCGGGATTTAAAAAAAATTGTATATATATTGTTCATGCATGGGAGGCCGTGGTGATCGGCCGGGGTTTAATTTTGTTTATATATAATATTGTCATTGGTGTTGTTGGTTGTATACCGTCGGATGTTGACGTGGGTTACGGCGCCGGCCGGGAGGTTTTGTCCCTCCAATAGCGGGTTTTCAAATCTTATTTTTAAAAACGTGATAGGGTGTCACGGGATTTTATTTAAGTTTTCAAAATATTTTTAAAAAAATGTGACGGTGGTAATTGCTTATTTGGAACCTTGGCGAAGTGACGCGATGCATATAAATCACTTGTTTCAGAATTAATATCATATAGAAAAATTTGAAACTAAGTTTCGAATTATTCCAATATTCCTTAGAACCGTTTGAGATTTAGTATCAAATATAGAGTTTGATACTAAATTTCGAATTGTCCCATTTTTGGACAGTTTGAGAATGTGACTTGTAGTATTGTTATCTTATGTGTATGTTTTTTTTTTAGTTTTGAAATTTTGGTTTCTGCATCTCTCTAATTGTTCTCGGGTGCACTGAAATATACGTGCACTACGAGAACTGAGGGGAGATGCTGCCGAAATTTTGAWTCTAAGAAAAATGCATATTTTAAGATAATACATACTACTAATCGTCACCTTCTTGAATGGGATAGAAGCCTTACCAATTATAATTCGAATTACTCATTCTTCTCGTATTGCTACCGAGATTTTGCCACCTTCTTTAATTCTAAAAATCTTAGGATGGCTGATGATCGTAGTTGGATGTACAAACAAAATATTTCCGGATTTCTAAATTCGGCGTTCGTGGCCGGTGTAGATAGTTTCGTACAATTTGCACTCACGCATGATTCTGCAGAGAGGGACGCTGATAAACTAAAATGCCCTTACCCACGAACTAAGTGTAAGAACTCTAGTTATAGGACTATCGATGAGATAAAATGCCACATCGGTACAAAAGGGTTCATTTCTGATTACTACATTTGGACTCATCACGGGGAAACAAATCACGTCTCATCGCCTGCTGATATTGAAATTGGGGGATCATCATCAAATGCGTACGTCGATATGGTGCGAGATGTTGTCGGTCCTAATTTCGACATGAACGACATTGAGTTGGATGAATCACCTAATCCCGAGGCGAAGAAATTTTCCGATATTCTAAAAGTTGCAAAAAAACCTCTGTATCCCGGTTGCGAGAAACACAATCGATTGTTCTTAGTTGCTCGTCTTATGAATTTAAAATCGGAGCATGGCATTTCTCAGAAATGTTATGATCAATTTATTGGTTTAATCAAAGAGATCGTGCCAGAAGACAACAATGTTGCAGATAATTTCTACGAAAGTAAGAAGTTGTTGAGAGGTATAGGGTTACCGGTAGAGAAGATAGATTTTTGCTTCAAGAACTGCATGATTTATTGGAAGGATGATTTGAATCTGGATAAGTGCAAGTTTTGTGATCATCCACGGTTCAAACCCGCGAAGAAGGGACAAACTAAACGGCGCAAGTCCAACTTAGTTCCGTAYAAGAGGATGTTTTATTTTCCTCTAACTGCCCGCCTGCAGAGGTTGTATGCATCTAAAACAACGGCAAATGATATGCGGTGGCATACAGAACATATGGTAGAGGATGGTGTCATGCACCACCCGTCAGATTCTGAGGCTTTGAGGCACTTCGATCAAACTCATCCAGAGTTCGCAGCTGAAACTCGAAACGTAAGATTAGGTCTATGTACAGAYGGATTTCAACCTTTTGGAAGTTTCGGAAAACAATACTCTTCATGGCCGGTGATTGTCACACCATACAATTTACCTCCCTGGATGTGCATGAAAGAGCAGTATATGTTTCTCAGCGTTCTCGTCCCGGGGCCACAAAACCCCAAAGATAAGTTAGAHGTTTTYCTAMAACCATTGATTGAGGAGMTCAAGCAGTTGTGGTCCGACGGTGCTATCTCGTATGATGTATCTAAAAAACAGAACTTTCAGATGCGAGCGGCCCTTATGTGGACCATCAGCGACTTTTCTGCATACTCGATGTTATCTGGTTGGAGCACTTCCGGTCGAATGGCTTGTCCGTATTGCATGGAGCGTTCAGAYGCTTTTACCCTGAAAAAGAGCATGAAACAATCATGGTTTGATAACCATCGTAAATTTCTAGAATGTGATCATCGACTTCGTAAAGATAAAAAACATTTTAGGAAAAATTGAAAGGTTGAAGCGCTGCCGCCGCACGTGCGTTATGGAACAGAGACTTTGGCCGAAATTGAACGGCTAGGACTTCTGAAGGTAACCGATGAAAATGCAGAACATGTGAACGGACTAATAGCGAAGAGTAGTGGTTGGAGAAAAAGAAGTATTTTTTGGGATTTGCCTTACTGGAGCACTAACTTGATTCGTCATAATCTAGACGTTATGCACATTGAGAAAAATATTTTTGATAATGTGTTTAACACGGTGATGAATGTCAAAGGGAAGACAAAAGACACTGTAAAATCAAGAGATGAGTTAGCAAAATACTGTCACTGTCCCGAGCTTCATGCAAACGCATCAGGAAAGTATCCCAAAGCGTCGTACAGGCTCGATGAGTCGTCGAAAGTTGCATTGTGTGAATGGATAAAGGCTCTCAAATTTCCTGACGGGTACGCATCAAATCTAGGTCGCTGTGTTGATATGAAAGGATTGAGATTGTACGGAATGAAAACCCATGACTGTCACGTGTTTATGCAGCGGTTGATCCCAATTGCATTTCGAGAACTGCTTCCTCATCCAGTGTGGAAGGCACTAACAGAGTTAAGTTTRTTYTTCAGAGATCTGAGTGCGAGAGTTATTGGAACTGCTGATATGAGTCGTTTAGAGCGTGACATTCCCCTAATACTCTGTCAACTTGAGATGATATTTCCACCTAGTTTCTTCGATTCAATGGAACATTTGCCCGTCCACTTACCATACGAAGCGAGAATTGCTGGTACAGTGCAATACAGGTGGATGTATCATTTCAAGAGGTATCTTCGCAAGTTGAAAAACAATGTAAGGAATAAAGCGTGTGTTGAAGGATCAATAGCAAACGTATATCTAGTTGAGGAGGCGTCGAACTTTGTTTCTTACTACTTCGATGATAATGACGATTATATGAGGTTCACGTGTTGTGAACACTTTCAACGGTTGTAAGATTAATGGATTTAGATTTCACACGCTCTCGTATGGGTCTGAGCGATCAACGTCGAGCACAGAAGTTTGTATAAGAGGAACAAATTATGGGCCAGATTACATGGATTATTACGGTCGTCTTCTAGAAGTGGTTCAATTGGAGTATCACGGGCTTCAAGGCTCTTGTTCAAATGTGAGTGGTTTGATCCAACTCCAGCCGGAACGAAAATCCACCCTCAATATAAGCTCGTTGACGTCAATCATAAACGTAAATTCAATCGATACGAGCCATTTGTACTCGCATCCCAAGCGACTCAAGTGCATTACAGTTCGTATCCGAGTTTGAAGTGAGACAAACTAGATTGGTGGGCAACTTGTCAAATCAAAGCTCGATCGACAGTGGATTATATCGAGCCTCGCGTGCCTGAACAACAGTCATTCCAAGAAGATGTTGTAGAAACATTTCCTGCAATACAATTAGAGGATGTTGACTTCCAATTAAACGACACTCTCAATCACGAACACGACGAGTCGATCAATGATGATTCAGAAGAGTCAGAAAGCGATGAACTACATTTAACTGAAGAAGACGAAGGAAGCTTCGAAGATGAGTCTGAAAGTTAGGGATGAGGTTTGAAAATTTTATGAGTGTTAACGATAATCTGAACAAATTATAACGATACACACACACACACACACACACACACACATATATATACTTATGTAAAAAAAAAATTATTAATAAAACTATGTTGTATGATAGATGCCTGGTAGAGGTCCTCATCATCGTCGGATTTCTTTCGACTCATCGTCCCCGGGACACCATGAGGATGATGCCACCGACATGGACCTCGATGATACTGTTCCACCTACCCCGTCTGATGAGGCGGGGACGAGCGCGCCTGGTACAGAGGTCAGGACTTCCGGGATCGAGGTATATGTGCTCGGAAATAGGTAAGTAACATTTTAATCGATTTTGTTATGTGTTCAATATATAATTTAATTATTTGACATATATTGAAATAAACTTATTAATTTTTAGGTTACGGAGTCCATCGAAGGACTTGCCGACCTATCTCAGGACTATACACGAGGCTCGTATCCACCCTGATGGGTGGAAATACGAGCACATCCCGGACAGCCATCGTCAGACGTGGTGACCTCATTTTAGGGTAATTTTGAAGTATTTTATATTTATTTATGTTAAGTAGATTGCTTAATTATTTTGTCTAATTGTATTTCTTTTGTAGGGATTGGTGTGGTGGGACACTGTATGTACGACGAGAATGCCATCAGAGCGGCATTCTATATCTCGATGCGGGAGTCTTATAAGAGTCGTATATACGAGTGGAGGAAGGCGTATCGGATGAGTGGGACGATACCTGCTATTGTAGGGGAGACGACTTGGAACAGGTGGCTGTTGGAGTTTCAGCGGCCTGAGGAGGTGGAGAAATCTGAGAAGGCCAGGCGGAACAGGATGAGCGAGCCCGGCGGCCCTTCGACTGGTATAGCGAAGCATCGAGGCGGGTCCATGCCGGTTAATCGACAGGCGGCCGAGATTGTAAGTCGATGATAATATTTTAAGTAATTAAATTATATTATTGAACATGTATAATTTTATGTTTTAATTAATTCATTATATTAAATATTGTAAATGTAACTTTAAATACAGGCTGCACAGATGGGTTCGCAGCCCAGTAACTACGAGCTTCTGCTGAGGTATCATCGAAATCCCGACGGCACATTTACGGATCCCAAAGCCCAGAGGATAACTGTAAGTTTTATATGTTATATATAACCGATTTATTATAAAATCTGATAAAAGTTATTATAAAATCTGATAAAAGTTGTTTGGTAATAATAGCTGAAAATTTTGATATCAGGAGGATTATGAGAGGCCTTTGGAGGAGAGGCGTGCTGCATCGTCTGATGATAGCAGCCATTAGGTAGACCCGAACGAGGTTTACCTACAGGTCGTCGGGAATAGGAAGGGTCGACGYTATGGCCTTGGATGCTTTGGGAAGACTCAGAAGGGCTGCAGTACTTCTTCCACCTCCACCGCCGATGTTCGTCAGCTCCAGACGCAGGTGCAGTCCCAGCAGGAGCAGCTTGAGCAGCTTCAGCGGATCCGCGAGGAGCAGGCGCTAGAGATTCAGCGGATCCGTGAGGAGCAGGAGCGTACCCAGTTGACGCTCCGTCAGCAGATTGAAGAAGCTGTTGCTCGGGCCATGGCTCGTCAGCCTCCCCCTGATCCGGATGGTGGTCATATTTAGATGTGGATGGATAGTTCAGGATTTTTTATACATTCGATTGATGAATTGATTTTTAGTTTTTGAATGATTTGTTTTGATTTTTTTATTAGTGGATAATTTATTTTGGATTATCTAAAATTTTATTTATTTATTATTTTTAATTTAAATATTAATTAATATATCAGAATTATAGCAAATTGTTGCCAGAAAACTAGTCTAATGTCGAATGCAAAAAACTGCCACGAATGCTAACGGAGGACCCGCCAGGACATCCTGGCGGGTTATGACGCCAGTAATTCTGACGGCTTCTCCGCCAGGAATACTGGCGGGCACAACCGCCAGTAATGCTGACGGCCACCTCGCCAGGATTTCCTGGCGGGTTCTTACGCCAGGAATACTGACGGCCCACCCGCCAGTAAAAGTATCAGATATTCCTGGCGGGAACACCCGACAGCAATACTGGCGGTTTCTTGCTGGCTGGGAAAAGCCGTCAAGGGACCTGTCCGGCATTCCTGGCGGGTATATTTACCCGTTAGGATACAAGAATCCTGATCGCGAAAATACTGGCGACCATTATCCGTCAGGAGGCCGTCAATATTTTATATACTGACGGAATCCTGACGAATATAGCCGTCAATATCGCCGGGTTTTTTTGTAGTGACGGCGTTAACAGAATCTGATAAGAAAAGAAGGAGGAGAACCATGAGTGTGATCATGAGGTCGAGCAGGGATGAAAGTCGGCCTTAGTGATCCGACGGTGCCGAGTGGAAGGGCCAGACTGGCTTTCCTACCTTCATCCGTAACTGATGAAGCCCCAGAGCCTATCCATCCCCTAGCATCATAGGAGGACATCACCAAGCCACTATACAAAACCTTTTCATATAATAGGGGGGTAAGGGGGCTTATATAGTCTCGATCCTATGAATCTGACCGTACTTCCCGAGCCTATTTTTTTAGAACGAGTTGAAGGCATAGGCATTATTGACACAAAAGAAAAAATAAAAAATATGCATAAATTAAAGAAAAATAAAAAAAAAATAAATTTATAATAATTAATGAAGACTTCCCAAAAAGATTATTTCAAAAAAAATGACAATTACTTGAAAAATAATTAAAAAGATAATTATTATAATGATTAAAACTTTAATAATTACTAATAAAAATATTTTTGTAAAATATTAAGTAATATATTAGTGAATAAATAAAATATTTTTTACAATATAAAAGGATAAAAAAAGATTTTACCAAATCAGGTAGGAGTTTATTAGAAAAAAGTTACGATTTGTAACTTTTTCTGAACAAGAGCTTATTAGGCAAAATAAGCTATCAGGGGCTTATTCTTGGTTCTTACTAAGCAGCCTTAAAGAGCTTATTGTAATTGCATAAGTTAAAAGCACTTTCAATAAGTTCAACCAAGCAGGCCCTTAATCTTTTTTTATCACTTTGATTTAGTTCAAGTTTGGAAAAAATAGATAATAAGTTCATGTTAAATTAAATTAGTTCATTTTAAATTTGTTTTAGCCTAAAATCCATAAAGTATACTAGTGATAGTGATGGTTAATTATATATGAGAACTTTCTTTATTAAACGGAGTTTATCGACACTAATTCAATAATAAATTAAATTTACTTTATGAAAAATTGCAGGGTATATTTATTTTCAGGACGCGACTTTCATACTTTATTTATTATTTGAATCACTAATATTTGTAATTAATATTAAATATTTTATATGTATTTTTTTAGAGTTGTTGGATTGTTTGTACAAGGTTTTCAAATAATGTTGAGTTGATTCGTCTCTTTGCTATTAACTCAACTTCAGAACATTTTCCGAATCCCAGATTGTACCAACCATTTTGTTTAAATGGTTAAATTAGTAAAGAGTTATGATTGTCATGACTAATATAAATATATATTCATTTTCTTATTAATTATTAGTATTTCATTATATTTTGATTCGCACGCACGCACAAACACACGTAAAAATTGTTGTACACCAAGGGTACAGAAGGTTTCCGTCAGACAATCATATTTCTTAACAAAAATGCATATTTTAAAGGTAAAATATCATACTTTTTAAATAAAATGTATATTTATATCAACTATGACTTTCACCGGAAAAAAAAAATACATTTTTTAAATAGTGTAACGGTCTATCAAAAAATTTCCATACGCCAAACGTACAGCAGACTACTTAAATATTAATATTCTCATCAGTCCAGTGTGGATTAAAAATTCCCCTGCCAATAATGCAACAGCTACCTTACATGGTACTAACTCCTTTTGTCCGTTTTGTTAAGGTACAATATGTGTGTGTGTGAGACTGCATCTTTTATTGAATCCATGTATTTTGTTCTCCAATATGACGTTGTGGTCCTAAATAAGTCCAAGATTCATGAATATAGGTTGCATTGCAGCCGAACGTACAGTGGCAGCATTAATAAATCGAAACGTGTCTTTTGATGACCATATAACACTGCTCTACAGCTTAAACCAAGACAAGACTGTGGTTTCTGCCAGTTTGATCGCGATACTCAAGAATGGAATACTCTGGTGTTTTTGTTTTTCTCAGCATACATCACTTTCATGTATACCTTACATTTGGTGTGTGTATGTGTGTGTTTTGTTTTGTCTTTTTTAATAAATATCCTCATACTAGGATGAGAAATGAGAATTGAATCTAAGTCCAGCCTAGAAATTACATGTTTTACCACTAGACTACCACTCAATTCCCAGACAAGTTATCAAAGATGAGTCTGTGTGTGTATATGTAAGATGGCATTTTGTGTCATCGAGTTATGTTCATATCGCATTATCGTATTTTTGTGTTATCTATCTTTTTTCTTCATAAAACAAATGGAATTTTAACTAAATTTACAATTCCGTATTGTTTTGTGCGTTATCATGTCATTTCTCCATGTAATTCGTGTTTATAATCATGTTGTGCTATAGCGTCGCAAGCGGCGTCAATTATTGTTACCATTGTCATTAAAATTTGACAATGAATCAATTTTAAAAATACTAACAAATATGCATACACACAAAGACAAAGCATGACATAGAATAGAGTGCTCCTATTATATTGTGACAGGGTATGATGGACACATCACATAAGCGCGGTGCAGACCATGTTATCTTCATTGTTGTGACCAATGTGGTTTGTGTTCATGAATTTTGCAGTACTCTACTTTAACAGACTCAGTTTCTTTCACAACTGTCTGAAAAAAAAGCTGCGAGTACATGTATGTGTGAAGGCACTATCCATCATTCCACCATGTTTTTGCTATGGGAGTTGGGTCTATTCAAAAGAAAGTAAATAATATAATAAAACAAAAGCCTTGTGTAGCATGTATCACCTCGCCTCAACAGCTGTGCCCGTGTAAAAGTTAGGCAAGCTGTTTTGGTTTCGATATCACCTGAAAAGGATGTGGCAGAAAATGAAAATCGCTTTCCAAAAAAGTCTGGAAAAAGAAAACAGATAGCTCCATAAATTTTATTTTATATTGGTATAAAACCGATCCACAAGATGTTTTAAAATAAAGCCCACGCAAATTCCAAATTGCTGGGCCTGGTAAAAATGTGCTTCAGGATTAACAGATCGGAAAATTCCAGATTCCAGAAATAGACTCCGAAGTCCCACCACTGTTATCAGTGCAGTTGAAGGGACAAAAAATATTATTGTGAAATTATGAAAGAAATTCAACTGAACCCAACCTATATGCATAACTCAAACATGCAGGAATCAATTGGTAGCCTAAACGGTAAAGCATTTTAAATCTTACACGACCTCGAAAAAATGACAAATGATAAAAACAACACAAAGGGATAGAAGGCTGTTTGGAATCCCCTTCCACCCATATAGTAGTACCCAATAGAGATACACAAACAATCCAAATGTAAAAACAACAAAATTATAGAAGTTTCTGCAAAGACCATAGACAGCAGCAGTTATACGGTTCATTGCAAAGTTCACAACACAGAACTACCAAAAATTAAAAAGCAAAGTCCATCTAAGATACGCTAACGATTCTGTCATGGGTGGATGATTTTGTTGCGTTGCTGGTAATATTATAGTTGGTGAACTGCATGCAGCAGCAATGGCTTCCATTAAACAGAATGTTCCAGCTCATTATCAAGATCTTTCTCGCGCTCCAGGTGATTGACTGCATTCCAAAAATCAATATATATAATAAATATATACACACCCAAAATTAATTGGCTAAACAGTTGATGCATGTGCTAATATTAATCTTAATAATATATAAAAGTACATTATATATATAGATATAGATATAATGTCTGGTCAACCAATATTTTGCACCGGTTTTGAGTGGTGAACCGGGCCGGTAAGGTTACCGTTCCCAGTCGGGTTTTCAGAACTGTGGTATATATAGTTTACTTCACACGTTGCAATATCAAAACAAGGCAGTCTAAAATAAAACTCTAGACGACCAAAATATTATGCATAAACCCGAAATAGATTATACATGTACCTCCCATATCGCTCAGGTGGAGGGCTTTCTGCATCGCTGTAAGCAGGACTTCTATCACGAGCATAATCATCAGGGCTTATTGCCTTCTCTCCTTCCTCCATTTGAGGACTCGGACTGGGGCCGCGACCATAATCTGGACTCGCATTTCCTGGTTTGGGCCCACGACCATTTTCACCATTGGACCTCTCTCTTTCAGGACTTGGGCTACGTTTATGATGGTGATCAGAGTCTCTCTCCTTCCTCGGACTTGGGCTGCGTTTATGATGGTAATCAGAGTCTCTCTCCTTCCTGGGACTTGGGCTGCGTTTATGGTGGTAATCAGAGTCCCTCTCCTTCCTGGGACTTGGGCTGCGTTTACGATGGTAATCAGAGTCTCTCTCCTTCCTCGGGCTTCGACTTACGATACGACCACGTTCAGAATCCCTTTCTTTCCTACTGGGACTGCGGCTAGGCCCGTGAGCATAGTCAGGACTTGCTCGCTCTCTACGATACGGGCTAGGGCTATGGCCACGGCCGTGCCCATAATCAGGACTTTCCCTCTCTCTCCTGCGTGGACTTGGGGATCTCACCCTGTCGTAGCCTCTCCTAGGTGATCTGTCACGGCTTCGGTCGGGGCTATATCCGTTTCGCCTGTCGTCGTCATCCTTGACAGCATATTCGACAGTGATAACACGATCCAAAAGTTTGCTGTATAAAATATCAAACCAATCAGAAACAGGCTAGGAATAAATTTAATAACAGAAAAAATTCAGTTTATGAACAAGCTAAGTATAAATGGGTGAGAGCTAAAAAAAAAAAGGGTCCAACTCACGTCATGTTGGTTGCATCTAAAGCTTTTGTCGCGTCTTCTTGGGTTTCAAACTGAATGAAGGCAAAATTCCTCCTGATCCTTACATTCAGTATTTTCCCGTAAGGATCAAAATGCCTCTCTAAATCCTTTGATCTCGTATGATAGTGATCAAAGTTGATGACAAACAAGGTCTTAGAGGGCCTCAAGTTCGATGAAGGTCTTCTACTGATCTCTGGTCGCCTGCTAGGTCTTTCTTGCTGTAGCACAACAAATAACCATTTAAAAATTAAAAATAAAAACAACTGATTAGTTCTCGTAAATTGACAAGCCAACACATGCATATTACCTTTGTCCACTCAACACGGAGTCTACGGCCCTTTCTACCGAATTCGATTCGGTCTAGACCTCGAATAGCGTCCTCTGCGTCCCTTTCGTCCTCCATGTAAACAAAAGCAAAACCTGCCAATAGAAAATACGCAATACCCTTGTCTTAATAACCCCTTTTTTTTAATCTAGTATAGTGCAACCTACATACACAATTCCCCCATTACATATTCATCCATCACATATTTATATTGTGAGCAAACCATATACAATGTCACCTGGTAGCAATAGTAAAAACCAGTCTTGTCTATCCAAAGAATACTGAGGCTAGTTTAATCAGTAACAGACCTTGGCCAGTGAACTCAGCAATGTCAATGGACAACTATCCAAAGATGGATGTCTCACGACATTACAACGTAAAGTGAGTGCCTTACCAATTTATCCGGATGCCTCAACTTCGAGGTCTGCGTATAACGTGGAAAAAGGAATGATGGGCAAAATTCATGTGGGATGAAGACAATAATGTGACTCGGGAAAATGTGTGATGGTGGTGATGTCATGGATGTCAGAGGGCTCTTCTAGGAAATTAGATGAAGATGCTTGTCACTGCCAGGAAATGAAATGCACAAGAAACCCTTCCATCAGCCATGGGATGGTATTGAATTGCAATGAAATCCTGCGCCAAAGAATTAGTTGAATATGGGCGTCTTGACACTTAAAAAGATATACTTGCTTGTTTTTAAACACATCCTCACACCCCCATGAAACTCAACTAGGAAACACTTATGTCTTCAATATGCAAGTTTACACGGGTACTCTGCTAGTGGCTCCTGTGTGCAAAAGACTCTCCCCAAGCTAGTCAGCACGGCCTTCTTGGACTCCTTTGACTTCTCAGAAGGCGATCCATGGTATCTTCTAAATTTTTGGTTTACCACTTATTCGAACGTTTTGGGTTTACATGTATTTAAAAAAAGGAATGCACATTGAATTTCATGAGATTCATAACTCGTCATTTTTCACATAATTAAATATAAACAAGTTTATAATCTTGCAGAATCACAGTTACTCATCAATCAATCAGTTAAAAATTCACATCAATCAGATTTTTTAATAAGAAGTGTAGTTTTTCACTGTATTTCTCCTTGTCGCTTGGCACTCTGCAGTTCTCATAAAGTCAACACCATTCTGGGTCAGCAATTGGATGATAGTAATCTATGCCAGCAGACTCAAGCACGTCTTACATAATGCTTCTCCCTCAAAACACACATATACAATACATGGTAGTCATGAGTTATTCTTATGTACACTAGCAAAAATAACCATGTACAAAATTGGTGGAACTAATTTCTTTAACAAACTTTCTTTCAGTGATATTCACTATAAAGACAACTAGACAAGTATGTTACTCATCCACCAAACTTACCAAGCTTTATGCATTAGCTCAAAGAAATAAATAAGAACATATGGAAGTGATTGCATATTTCCTTCAATAATGACCAGGATGTTCATAATCCATTAACTGCATAGTAATCTAAAAAATAATTTTTTTTCCAACGGATACTTTCAAAGCAATTGGACTTACCCGACTTCATATCAACCCTATCAACTCTCCCATATCTTCTGAAAAGTCTCTCAAGATCAGACTGCCGAGCATCGTACTCAAAGTTCCCACAGAAAATTGGCCTCATTTCACCTCAGCTTTGATATTCTATGACCTACAGTCACAAACACAAAACAAATTCAACATTTTACTCAAGAGTATCAAACCAAATTTCTTTATTCGCAACCAATACCGATTGTTTCTAGTAATCAACATCTACAGGTTGTGTTAATCTAGCATTGTAGTTATTCAGGAACATTTTATCAGAAACAATCCAATCAAAACTAACTTTCAAATTGGAAAAGTAAGCAAATATCTTAACATACTTCTTCCAGAAACATAATCGTTGATACTATGACAAACACTAATTAGTAATTACAGAATAATTTCAACACAAAAACATCAAAAATGAGAGCTGTCAGATGATTTTATTTGTATGGCTCGTTAGTTCCTATATAACTTCAATAGTTCATTAGTTTACATCATTGTCACGCCTTACCTTTTATTTTTCCCTTTTTTAATGCTATAATTACAATCCAAAATACAGATAGCCTCTGGATTTTACAACCTTTCTACTCTCAAGTAACAAATGCTAAAACATTTGGATGACGAGAAAGAAAATAAGTGTGTGTGTGTGCACGCGGTAAGCACATACAAATAAATATCGCAATGAGATTTTAAAATTTTAAAAAAAAAAGTTTCAGCAGAGCGAATTAACACCTACGTTTCCTTCACACCAAATCAAACAGAGCATTCAAGGTATGATACAAAATTATGATAATAATTAATAATATAAATCCAAGAGTGAAAGAATAATAGATCGGAGTCAAAGATAAACACACACATGGGTGGAAATATTAATTCACAGTGAAATCGGCGAATTTCAATGACAATTCATACCTTCGGAAACGTCGAAACCCTAGATGTTGAGAGCTCGATGGCGGAGAAAAATATCTTTCCTCGATAATGAAGTCGTCAGCTAAATACGAGTGTTAATTGTATCTGGGAGGAGGCTTAAATGGTCATTCGTGCAAATATATGCCCAATTAGTTTTGTTCGGGTCGATCCGACATCTTCTTTCTGTAAAAAGTTATGGACCCGTTAAGTTGAGCTCATGTTGGGCCCAGCCCAAAAAGACTAAGACACGTACTTTGCCAAGGTTGGACTCATCTGGTAGGGCTCATGTGCGCACCAGATTGTTAAACGCACTCATCTACCTTTATTTTATTAAAAAAATAAAGTGTAGGTAAATTCCAATTATGCCCTCTTTTTTCTGGGGAAACTTATCCATCTTGAAATATTCTATGGTGTTAAAGCTTGGCACTCTGTACTAAAGTGACACGAAATAATTAGTCATGGTCAATAGAACCTACTAAAGTGGGACTTGTGTTGGTAGTTAACATTCACCTGATTAGTAACTTATAGTGTTAAGTTTGGCACTATTAGAGGTGAGCTAAACATTGAAAAACTCGATCAAATTGAACCAAATTTTGGTTCGATTTAATTTTACGAAAATTTGGTTTGATCTTTAGTTTAAGGTTCCCAAAATTTCATTTTTTGATTATGTTCGATTTTGTGTACTAATAACTGAAATATAGTTAAGAATACAACTAAATTAAATTTTAAATTACCTATTATTTCATTACCAAAAAAATGAAATTGTCGACGACCATATCTGTCGGTAAGTGATTTGTCGATGGCTTACCGATGGATCTACGGCGTCGGCGAATCCTTTGTCGGTAAATCCAATTGCCGACGGATTCTCAGGCTTTCGGCATTTGCTGACGAGTACAGCCGCTGGTAAGCTGCTGTCGGGATTTCTAATTTTTGTTTAATTTACCGATGGATTTCACGTCCATCGGTAATTAATTAATTAAATAAATAATAATTTAATTTTACCGACGGCTTCCATGTTCGTCGGTAAACAATATGTATATAAAAATAGGTATATTATACATGCATAGGAAGGCCGACGGACTATTTACGTTTGGTGGATATTATTGTGAACAGTGAGCATGCGCACGTCGTTTACTAAATTCTCAAGTCCGACTTCGTACAATTCAACTAACTTATCAGACTCTAATTATTTTTTCAGCCTCAACTCATCGATAATTTATTAACCTCAGTCAATTTCTTGATCGTCTTAACAGCATTCGATTTTCTCGTGATTCAAATTCTCGATCTCTAACTCATTGTTGCAATCATTGTGCCCTGTTTTTGGCGCTTGATCAGTTACCCGAGTATCGAACGGATAGTTATTCTCATTATTAATTAGAGATTCATAAACATGAAAAATCAAATTTAATAACAAATCTTGCATTTGACACACGATTGAAAAGCTAATCATAAAAATTTCATGAATTTGTCCCTTGAATTTTTTTGGTGTTGAAAGGCTTGGGTGATGTGGAACATGGGTATATATTGGTTCTTTTGTTGGACTTGTTATGATTATTAGTGGTTGTTGTTCCTAGGTCTCTAGGTTTCTTTATATAATCATTTCTTATGATTACACTTCAGCTAACTTATCAGACTCTTATTATTTCTCCAGCCTCAACTCATCGATGATTTTATTAGTCTCAGTCAATTTCTCGATCGTCTTAACAACATTCAGTTTTTAAAAGACTTTTTCAAATTGTTTCCAAACAAAAGTCTTTTAAAAATCGGATGTTGTTAAGACGATCGAGAAACCGACTGAGGCTAATAAAATGATCAATGAGTTGAGGATGAAAAATTAATTAGAGTCTGGTAGGTTAGCTGAGGTGTAATCATAAGAAATGATTGTACAAAGAAACCATTACCAATCATAACAAGTCCAACAAAAGAACTAATATATCCATGTTTTCACATCACCCCAACTTTTCAACACCAAAAAAAATTCAAGGAGAAATTCATGAAATTGTTATGATCATCTTTTCAATCGTATGCCAAATGATAGGTTTTGTTATTAAATTTAATTTTTCATGTTTATGAATCTATAATTAATAATGAGATTAACTGTCCGTTCGATACTTGGGTAACTGATCAAGCGCCAAAAAACAGGGCACGGTGATTGTAATAATGAGTTTAGAGATCGAGGATTTGAATCACGAGGAAATCGGATGTTGTTAAGACGATCAAGGAATTGACTGAAACTAATAAAATTATCGATGAGTTGAGGCTGAATAAATAATTAGAGTCTGATAAGTTAGTTGAAGTGTACAAATCCGGGCTTGAGAATTTAGTAAACGACGTGCGCAAGCTCAGTGCTCACAACAATATCCACCAAATGCAATAGTTCATCGGTCTTCCCATGCATGTACAATATACTATTATATATATATATATATATATATTCGTTGAAACAGGTTAGTTTTACCCTACTGATGACAGTGTCGCAATAGTAATTCAACCTAATACGAGAGGGACCGTTGATTCGCACAATTGGTCATCGCGCTTGGTTGAAAAGCCAGTGGCGTGAATTTACCGTGCGTTGGATTATGACTGGACGCCTCTAAGTCAGAATTTGGGCTAGAAGCGACGCCCGCCGTCCGTTTGCCGACCAGCAGTAGGGGCCCCCGGGCCCCCAAGGGCACGTGTCGTTGGCCAAGCTAGCGCGGCGGAATAGCCGCGCTGTCCGCCTTGAATTACAATTCCCATCGAGCAGCGGGTAGAATTCTTTGCAGACGACTTAAATACGCGATAGGGTATTGTAAGCGTAGAGTGGCCTTGCTGCCACGATCCGCTGTAGAATTCTTTGCAGACGACTTAAATACGCGATAGGGTATTGTAAGCGTAGAGTGGCCTTGCTGGCCACGATCCGCTGAGATTCAGCCCTTTGTCGCTTCGATTCGTATATATATATATATATATATATATATATATATATATATATATATATATATATATATATATATATATATATATATATACTTAAATACGCGATAGGGTATTGTAAGCGTCAGAGTGGCCTTGCTGCCACGATCCGCTGAGATTCAGCCCTTTGTCGCTTCGATTCGTAAATATATATATATTATATATATATATATATATATATATATATATATATATATATATATATATATATATATATATATATATATATATATTCGATAATTTAATACTATAACCTAAACTATGCCTAAATTCAATAAAATCGGAACCTACATTTCTAATTAAATACGATTGTGCCTTTTTTCAACAAATCAACTTTATTATCCTCTTTCGCTTTTTAATCTCTAATTAGTTTTTAGTACAAAATATGTTTTATCGGGATTTCTTTCTAAAAATAAGCACAAATCTTTATCTTCAAAAGTATATTAAAGATCTCACTGGAAATATATTTTTAAGGTAATTATTTGTCGAGAACTTGTCGGCAGAGAAATGGGACAATTCGAAATTTAGTATCAAACTCTCTATTTGATACTAAATTTCAAGCGGGTCTAATGTACGTATTCTAAAATGGAACAATTCAAACTTTAGTATCAAACTCCATATTTGATACTAAATCGAATTAAACAACAAAATTTAATCAAACTCCATATTGTTCTTATTATATTAATCATACGAAATTTAAAAACAAGAATATTAACCAATCAATCACATGTATACAATATCAACAAACCATAACACATATTAAACATAACATCCACATATCGATCAACACATCATTTCAAAACCACCATCCTCAATAATTTAAAACTTTTTAAAACTACCATCATTTTTTAAAATAATTTTGAAAACTGCTATTGGAGGGACGAAACCTCCCGGTCAGCCCCGTACACCACGTCTCACCGACGTCTACCCAACCAATCACAACATCAATCAATCATAATATATATAACAAAAAATCATAAGATGCATTAAACACAACCGATCATCACGATATTTAAAAACCACCATCACATACACTTTAAAAGATAATTGCATAATTGTACAATTGAACCCTAATTACAAATCAAAGTCTACATAGCCCTAATTTAATTCAAATGTATATAATCAAACCTAATTTATAAATAACTATAAACTAAACCCTAAAATAAACCCTAATTGCATAAATGAACCCTGAATGAATACCAACGACCTAATTGGCCCTAATTTTATGCAAATATTTATAATCGAATCTAATTTATAAATAATTACAAATTAAATCCTAAAATAAAACTTAATTGCATAAATGGACCCTAAACCTAAAATCATTCATAAATGCATAAATCAAGCCTAAATTCTTAAATTGAACCCCCAATTAAATTTCTCAAAACCTAATTTCTAAATTCAGATCAAATTAAATTAAAACCTTAAATTAAAAAAAAAAACATTAGATTTCAATTAAAAGACTAATATACCTTATGTTGACGGTGCTCCGGTGGTGGTGATGGCTCCTTGGAAACTCTCAGCCTCCTCCTCGCGATTTTTGTTTTTGTTGTTGGTTGTCGCTGAAATGAGTCTGTTCGCTGCCTGGGTTTGGTTTTATGAAGTTTACCGACGGACAAGTTTCCGTTAGTAAATCCGCTGGTAGCAAAAAATCGGCGTTGCCGACGGACGAATTCGTCGGTGAATAAAAAATAGGGTTACCGAAGGACAAATTTTCGTCGACAACTAATATCCAATTTATTTTTTATTTTTTTAAACCTTGCTGACGGAAATTCTCCATCAGCATATTTGGCGGTCTTTATTGCCGCCAACTTCCTGAGGACTTACCGACGGACAAATACACCGAGGGCCCCCATCCATTGGCAATGCCGGCCATTTACCGAAGGGTAGCGGCCCGTCGGTAATATCCGTCGGCAATTCCTTTTTTTTTTTTTTTTTTAATATTTTTTTATTAATTCAGTTCTAAGTCTATTTTCGGATTGCAATTTTATAAACATTTTTATTTTTGATTTTTTTCGATTCGGTTAATAAGGTTCTAAGCTTATGTTCAATTTGTTATTTTATGTAATTTTGTTTTTTGAGTTTTGAACTAACCAACCGAATGTTCACCCTTACGCCAAAAGAATTAATGTCATCTTCTTCCACATCTCTTCATCTTATCTTATCTTCACACAAGCAGAGACAGTCAACTTGTTGCAAAGCACTATGATATGAATGATAGCCATGGATGTGAAAATCGGATCGCACCAAACCGGCCGATTCGACCAATTCAACTAAGAACTGGTCTCGGTTCACCTCTAAAATCGGCTGGAATGAAAACCATCTAATAACTGCTTAGAACCGATAAGAATCGGTGAAAAAATTGGTTGAACCGGTCGGGTTTTTTTGTAATATTTTTTTATTCTTTATGTTATTTAATCATGAATAAAAACACATTTAAATAATCACACATATATCAACTATTTAGTCAATTGATTTAGTTATTTATATTGTTTAGGGTTTCTAAATTTTAATTTTTGATAATTTTAACTTTATTTATCACTTAAAACATTAAATAATACTTATAAATAAAAACTAATTATTACCGGTTCAACCATGATTAGTGCTAGTAAACTTGTAAACATGTAGTTTCACCGATTCGATGACCGGTCCGGTTTTCAAAACCTTTATGATTACTTGATTGTATATGATATGTTTTCATATGAGAACCAAATCCTCGTGTGATAACTAGGAACTCTATTTAGTCCATTGGTTCTGATTAGATGGACGAATTAGTTTATTTTCTATATTCTTAAATTACACGATGAAAAAATATATGTAGGGTGTTTTGTCCCTTTAATTATAAGCATTTGAAATTCTTGCAATCGTGGTGTTTCCATTATCTACGTAATATTTTAATCGTGATTCTCTTACTATCCTACTAGTGTTCTTCAATCAATTCTTCTCCATTTTCTTCATTAGTTTTCATCTCAAAAAGCTCCAAACTAGTTACCAATATCGCAACACCTACCTAGCCTTGCTTAGCCCATAAATCCATAATTGTTGTCATTGATAAATCACACCAAGCCCGGACCTGAAACCCTCTCAGTCGTGCCCCCTCTTAAAGTTAAAATTCGTCGCCTAGTCAAGTGAGGAGATAATCGATCTAAAGTCATTGCCAATTTACATGTTCAATAAATTGCTTCAACCGATTCTGCTTCTAAGCATGTTGTCTTCAATTCTAATTTTGATATCATATCCAATTTCGATCATAGGTTCGCGACTGGCAAGGTTGGTTTTTTACTCTCTCTCTCTCTCTCTCTCTCTCTCTATATATATATATATATATATATATATATATATATATACATGTGTGTGTGTGTGTGTGGAGTAGATCCAATGGGTCCACTTATTATAGTGAGCCCGCAACCATCCAGTACATTAGATTCAATAGATATAAATTAGTTTGAGGAATAAATACATATTCGCCTTTCTAAATCTGCATCAGTATATTCCTAAATATGCACCAATTAATATTTAAGTAAACATTAATATTATTAACTAACTCCTTCTGTGTGCTTGGCCCTTGGATTCGTATAAATTACATAATTTATAATTCTCTCTCTCCTCTATTGAAATCTCTCTATAGTTCTCGAAAAATATAAATATTGTCAAAATAAATTACACCATATTACTCCTTACGACCTGAGTAACGATACTCATACCATTTTTGCCAACAAATTTGTTCATTTAAAAGTTTGAATAAAGAGTACTTTGAATAAACAAATAAGAAAATAAAAAATCATTGCACATTTAGATGCATGTTATGCACATGTAGAAGTACATTGATACACAATTGTAATGATAATGATGTCTGCATGACATGTCATGCTTCTCCAAGCCAATTTTCAACAGTTTTATTGCACATTTGATAGTTTGTGAATGCACATTTACTTGTCTAATGATGCATAGTTAGTAGGTCAAGTATACAATAGTACTTTCTATATAATTATTAGTCAACCATCCTCTACACAAATTACTTCCATCAAATCTCATTAGATAGATAGATTCGATACAATGGGTTCATTCTTAAAATGAATTTTTAGGGCCAAATCACATCCACCAATTAGATTTAGATTTGATGGATCTAGATTATTTGAAAATTCGCTAACTAATAAACACATAACATTTTATGTCATTCTAAGTGTGCATTAATGAAGCTCTAAATGATAACTACTTCCTTTAAAATGTGCACTGACATTGTTAGATATTAGATTAATCTAAAAATATACATATGTAATTGAGCGTCTTGGTTAATATAAGTGTGCATCATCTGACATCTAAATGTGCATTAACAAACGTCTAAGTGTGCATTTTTTCTCAACCCTTGTATATTTCACTGATTTTCAAAATAATTACAAATCAAACTCTCAAATTAGAATTTTGTTGGGCAAACTGGTATGTGTCTTTCAATAGGTTATAAATAACAATTTGATGTAACTTATTTCAAAAATAAATGTATTTCTCAAAAGATGTAGAGATATTTTAATGGAAAGTGTAGAGATTTTATATTCATCTAACAATGTTAGGTTTCTTTTAAAACTCAGTTGATTCATATTTAGAGATCTACTCATACACATTTAGAAATGATTCATATATATTTCTCTTCCTCTAAATTTATATCCATCAGATCTAACTTATTCAATGGTTTAAATTTGCCCCGGACTCATTGGATACACACACACACTCTCTCTCTCTCTCTCTCTCTCTCTATATATATATATATATATATATATAGGATGGAGCGCACTCAAAAGTGGGCAATTATAATAAAATACATACATAAATAAAAGAATTAATTACTAATTTACTTATAAGTAGGTCTCCTGCGAGACCGGTGTCATAATACGAGATCATACCCTATCATTTGATCACTCGACCTGCTTCAAATAGAAAGTAGAACGATGATTGTAATATGCATGGAAAAGAGAATAAAAAAGAATTAAAATCCTGAAATAAAATTTGAACAGTTTGAGGATTCAAGATTATTCACTTATTTGAACAGTTTGAGAACGTGACTGTAATATGCCTTATCTTATGTGTATGTGTTTTGTTGATTTATAAATATTGGTTTTAGTAACTGTCTTTAGTTCTCGCCTGCACTGCAGTACATCCGTACTTAGAGAACTAAGGGAAGATGCTGACAAGATTCTTAGGCCAATAAAATTTATATAGTAAGATGTCGTATTACTGATTGTCACATTCTCAGATGGGATAGGGCCCTTACCAATAATTTTAATTAGCGATTTTCTTGCGTATTCTATGTTGTCCGGTTGGATTACGAATGGTTGAAGGCTTACTCATACTTTATGAAATGCTCGAATGCCTTCACTCTTATAAGTGCAGCGGGAAGCAATCGTAGTTCAATAATCACCGAAAATTTCTTGAATGTGGTCACTTTTTCAAAATATTAAATGACATTTTCGAAAAAGATAATTAGTCAAGACTTCGGCCCCAAACGTACCAGGGACGAAGATTTTGGCAGAGATAGAAAGATTGGGATTTTTGAAAATCACTGAACTAAATGAAGTACTCGTTAACACACGAATGTCCAAAACATATGGTTGGAGGAAAAGAAGCATCTTTTGGAACTTGTGATATTAGAGCAAACACTTGATTCGCCACAATTTAGATGTTATGCACGTAGAGAAAAAAATATTTTTAATAATGTGTTCCACACGGTGATGAATGTCGAATGGAAGACCAAGCATAAATCAATGAAAGAGTTGAATGAGTATTGCAATCATTCAGAGTGGGCACTAGCGCGGATCGAGAAAGTTTTTCAAAGCTTGTTACACGCTTGATGAGCCGTTGAAAGCTGCTTTGTGCGAATAGTTTATAAACCTTCGATTCCCAGATGGGTGCACATCAAACTTGGGGCGTTGTCTCGCCAATAAGGGATTGTGTTTGACCGGGATGAAAAACTATGATTGTCACGTATTCATACAAAGGTTTATACACATTGCCTTTCATGAACTACTTTCTTTAAATTTGTGGAAAACTCTCACTTAATTGAACTTGTTATTCAAGGACTTCACGTTAACAGTCTTTCTAACCAAAGATACGAGTCATCTAGAACGTGACTTCGCTAATCTTGTGTCAACTATAACTGATCTTCCATCCTAGTTTTTTTTTGACTTCATGGAGCATATACCTATTCATTTAGCGTATGAATCGAGAATTGTAGGTCCAATCTAGTATAGATGGATGTACTCGCTCGATAGGTATCTTCGTAAACTAACAATGTTAAAAAAAGGCGAGTGTTGAAGGGTCGATATCAAACACATATTTGGTTGAAGAGATATCAACTCTTAGTTCATACTATTTTAAATATCACGTGCTAACCAAAATAACATTTTTGCCTACAAACGATGATGTTCAAGATGTTGTAGCCGGCGATGATAAAATTCTCTTCATATTTAAATAATATGGTGAAACATTCGGAATAAAAAGGGAAAAGATTTTCCTGAATAAACCAGAATATAACGCCGCAATAACGTACGTCTTATTGAATTGTGATGAGGTCAAAGAATATGTTAGGTACGAATTATCTTTTGAAATGTAAGTAAATATATATGTAATGAACTAAAACTTTTGTACTCATTTTCAAATAAATGATGTAGTATTTACACGGAGATCATCCAACGTCTCCAACCAAACATTACAGATGATAGACTTAATGAAAATGTGAAAAATGAATTTGTCGATTGGTTCAAACTTTACGTAAGTTGCTTAAAATCGAGATGCATGTCATTCAACTACCATATGTGCTTATCTAATTTTTGAACGTTATATGTTTAGAGATCTTTTGAACATTAGGAGCCGAGCAAAATGTTCATCACGATGTGTAAATATGTATACCGGCTGTAAGATCGGTGGTTAAAGGTTTCACACAGTCGATCATGGATCTAACAAATCAACTTCGAGTATTGAAATTTGTATTAAATGATCAAATTATGCGACAATCGAGTATGATTATTACGGTCATTCTCATAAAATTGTGAAACTCGAATCCATGATTTTTCGCTTAGTGGGCACTAACACAAGTAACACGACACAAATAATACTGTTTAACACAATTTAAAATCACATATCCTTATTACATACCTAGAAAATAATCCTCATCTGATTATATCTTTAAGAAAGAAAGAAGTACCGTATCATATGTGGATTAAGTATAATTATTTACTTTTTACCTTTTCGTTTTGTCCTTTTTCAGTATTCAATATGTATTTCAAATCGTGAATAGTAGAAAATCACTTAATTTAATTCTTATTTTAATTTCAAAATCTATGTAGCATTTAGTAATAAAGAATCAAAGAGAAAGAGCACAGAGGAAATGGAAAAGTGGTGAAAAAGTATTTTAGTTAATTTTTTTTAATTATTATTAGTATTATTTATTTGGATTATTTGAAAAAAAATTGGGGCGGATCAATGATCCTGGTTTTCGAGTTTTCCGGGTTTTGAACAGCGGCTACATGATGGTTGATATCATTGAATGGCCGCAAAAACACACAGCCTCTCTACTCTACCCACAATACACACTGTGAGCATGAAAGCTTCGCCTTCTCCATGTCCAATTCTCGCTCCGCGCTTTCGAAATCTCCACATTATTCCCCTTAAGCTTTACCCCCTAAAAAAATCCAACTCTTTTACCATTTCATCATCAAACCGCAAATCGGCCTCATCCATTAATATTCCTTCCCCACCTCCAAATTTCAATTTCAAAAATGAAATTCTCAACATTTCCACAGCCGCGATTGCCGAAACACACCCCGAATTGCTCGATTTGGCTAAAAACGGAACTCTGGTCATGATTGAGAAAAGCCAGTACGGCCCCGTTCCGCCGTGGAGAAGTGATTTTGCGGAGCCAGAAGCGATTTGGATAATTGGGACAAATCATATTTCCAGAGAATCAACTGCAGATGTTGAAAGAGTTATAAGTGCTGTGAGGCCTGACAATGTCGTTGTGGAGCTTTGCAGAAGCAGGCAAGTCACTTGGGCCTTTTTTGGTTCAATACTGGACTATTTTCAATTTTCAATTTTTGTTTTTTTGGTTTTGTGTTGTTCAATTACATGTATCAATTAAATGATGTGCCATTTTGTTTGAAAATAATGAATTTTGAGGTATTCAAGATGATAGATGAAAACGTCGATGATGCGAGGGTTGTTTGTCGTAAAATAGTTAATGAATGAGAATGTATAACATTTTTTGTGAAATAGAAGTTTAACGGCATATAGTTGACGTGATGTTTTTTTTAGTAAACTATTTGATTTTTCAATCTATGGCTTAACTTCACCTGTTGCAGAGTTGTTTTTCAGAGCTGGGATCATGTACACTCCTGAGAATGGTGATCAGAGCCAGCAGCTAAGATCAAGCGTGTTCTCTTTGACTGGAACCGGGTTTTTCGGTGCTATTGGCCGAAGCATTAACTTGGGTTTGTATTAATAACTTTATAAATCCGTATGGATATTTAAAGCATTTTCCCAAAGGAAGGTAGTTTATGCTTTTTTTTTTTTTTTTTTATTATTTACATGAAAGGGGGTCAAACGGCTTTAGCATTACGGTTGCTCTTGGCAACGTTCTCTTCTAAAGTATCTTCAGATATTAATCGTCCCTTTGGTGATGAGGTGTGTTGTAAAATGAATTCTTATCTTTATTAAATGCTTTTCAAGTGTAGTTTGATCAAGTTTACCTCTAAGATATTTGAATGCAATTTTCAGTTTCGTGCTGCTCGAAAGGTTTCTGAAGAAATTGGGGCTCAGTTAGTCTTGGGGGATCGCCCTATAGAGATAACTGTAAGTAGCTTTTTTGGCACATATTACAGAAAGTGATGCCATCCACGTGATTCTTATGTTTGTTCTGAATTAGGTTGTTAGTTGGACACTTGGACTGATGCTAACTGAGAAACTGTAGATTTTTGGGGTGAATTTTGTTTTGGCCCAGTTGATTTTTAGCCATTTCACCATCACAAGATGTTTTTAAAAAACATGTTTTTTTTAAAGGCTAAATAACGTGTTTTTTTTAGCTAATAACACGTTTTTGAAAAACATGGCTAAAAATATTTTGTAAAAACATGAATGGCCATTTTGCCATATTACTACGTGTTTGTTTTCTGTTCCATTTATTGCTGGATTATCTTCACTCATAAATGAATTGATTTTTTTTTTTTAATTCAGCTTGAAAGGGCATGGAGTTCATTGAATTGGAAGGAGAAACTGAACCTAGTCTCCTCAGTCATTCGTGGAATAACGTCATCTGACGACCTCTATAATAAGGCCACGGAGGTTTGTCACTCTAACATTTTATTTCATGATTTCGAAATTCGAATCGTTATTTCCACTTGGGGGATTACATTTTCATTTATATATTGTAAATTGCGTACAATAGATTATATTTCTCAAGAGATTCTAATTGTAAGGTATTTTGGGCCCTGTATTGCATGGTTGCTTCCAATCTCATATTATATTGAATTATCTATCTATATATATCTTTTTCCAAATGTAGTACTGTCACACTGAACAATATGAATTGGCTTGGAATGTATGAGATTCGACCATAAAACCTTAACATATACACATTTGATGCCTTTAATTCCATTATTGACTGTCCATTATTTATTTATTATTATTATTATTATTATTATTATTATTATTATTATTTATGTTTTTCCTTTCTATATATATAGATCTTAATTAGTAGTCTTTTATTTGTCAGGAACCTCGTGTGGATGATAGCAGCTTTCAACTGTATGAGCAGCTAAGTTTCTCATACCCATCATTGCTGCCTCCTCTCATATATGAACGGGATACTGTAAGCGCCTCAAAACATACAATTATTCATTTGGTTAAAGGAATATTATGATCTGCGGGATAATATAGCAGTACAAGGGCTAAATTGCAAAATTAGTCCACTAACTTGTGCTGTTTCACACTTTCGTCCAGAAACTTTTTTGGGTTGCAATTTGGTACACTATCTTTTAATTTTTGGTAATTTTAGCCCAATCTCCACATGATTTAAAAATTCGCCTGGAAATAATCGGACGGATGATGTGGCCCCCAGATTTAGGAATTTCTCATTTTTCAATAATATTAAATGACATGGCATTAGCCCCACATGTGGGTATAAAAAAACACAAAAATAAAGTGAAAAAAATGAAATGACATTTTTTTTTTTCGTTCGCTTGCTGGCATGGTTTTTCTTTTCTTTTCGGTTTTCATTTTTTTTGCTTTTATCATGGAGGTGGGTCAGTGCCGCGTCATTTAAAAATGTCGAAAAATGAGAAACCCCCAAATCTGGGCCGAATTTTCAAATTGGTTGGAGAGATTGGACTAAAATTGCCAAATATAAAAAATTAGTGTCCTAAATTACAATTCCAAAAAGTTACTGAACTGGAGTGCGAAACAGCATAAGTCAGTGGACTAGTTTTGCAAATTAGCCGCAGTATAAGAGACGGTATAAGGAAAATTATGATCTGCGGAACATGAGTGTGTGTGTGTGTGTGTGTGTTGTACATGTATCCTTAAAATTTCAAGACATGCTGTATTCCCTACCTGTTTCAGTGCTTCACAGTTAATTATATCTTTTCCAGTTTATTGCTTGGTCTCTGAAAAGAAGCAAAGCTGTAAATAAGAGCAAGAAAGTGGTGGGAGTTATTGGCAAGGGCCACATGAATGGAGTAATCTATTCACTCGTTTCCGATACAGGCAACTTGCGGTTCAGCGACCTTGCTGGAAAGAGGTCCGCAAATAAATATGGCTTCGCTCGTTCCATTGCCAAAGACCTGTTGAGAGACACTATAATTGGTGTATTACTATGGCTACTGTACGAGCAGTTCAAGTCGACCGTATAGTAGTATGTAGATTGCCGTCATACAAATTTCAAAACAATATTATATTTTCGTCGAAATTGATTTAAAGATTTTTTGTTTGTTTAATGACATGAAAGGTAACTTTTCAAATTATATATTGCATTTGATATGTATCTAATTTCTATATAAATATATTATATACACTCTCTTAGCCAGGCACCTTGTTTTGAGCACACAGTTTGTAGAACAATACCATATGACAAACATCAACCGTACAGCAAGTTAATTCTTGTACATCATGAGTGACACTAGCGAATTTAATTACAAGACAAAAAACCACCATAAAGGTAAATATTACTTGAACCAGAAGGTAACTTCTCAAGTTTGACTTTCTTCTTTCCTCTCCATTACTAGGGATAAGGATGTTGTGTCCTTTAGTGAATCTTTTGTCTTCACTGACAACATTGCCTGTAACTAGAGAATCTAGTTATCTACAGTTACTCACTAATCATCGGATAAGTTAGTATTAATTTCTTTTGTCTCCTGATGCTATCTCATTCAATACAAAAGCCAAGAATATTTTCTTGGTCTTACCTCATTTTGTGAATGCTGCAAGTTTATATTATGAAGCTAAATAAAGATGAATTACATAATATAAATCTAGGAATTCGTATTATACAAATGTAAGAAATGCTTATTAATATTTTTATTTATATAAATAACTGAAGCGCATACGAAATAACTTAATTAGTACTCATCAATCGGATTATAAGTTTTAATATACATGTAAGACATCGTTTACGCTATTTCATGTTATATAACCAGGCAAGATTGAAATTAAGGAATTCCATATAATACTTCTGAAATTAATATGCACATTTTTTCTAAATATGCAAAATATTTGTAGTTAATAATCGTTTTCTCATTTTTTTTGGTAGTGTTCAAACCCTTTATTTCTTCGTCCGTACATTCATTTACGTATTACGTACAAAACTTATACGTAAATAGTACGGATATATTAATATACGTGACGACAAAAAATAGAATAATAGATCAAATAACATTTTTACTATATTTGAAGATAAAAAGGAAATCAAGCACTTAATATTATTAATAAACTCTATGAGAAAATGTCTTGTGGATATATACTAAAAAAACTACTCTTTTCCTTGATATGATATGAGAAAGTTGAAGTAAAGATAATTGCTTAACTCATATACTTGTCCATTTATAATTAATCCATGAACAAAACTTATGTATAATAATTAATATATACTGGTATTCTGTGCTTTTACTGCACAAAACAGTTATGAGTTTTATTGTATTTGTATTATTCCAATAAATGCCAAATTTTACTGCGTCTAATGTTTGAGTGTATATTAGTCTTATTCTAACAACTAATTTAAAGTGTTAATACATTTTCAAGAATATAAAAACTAACCAATATTATCACCTACAATATTTTTATGCATTTTGCAATTCATTTCAGGAAAAATAAGGAACATTGTTTTCACTACTACGGCTAGTATATAACTTGCGCGGCCATATAATTACAAAACCATGATTTTGTACCAAATGAAAAAGATTTAAGAAATTTTAAATTGTTTTCCAATATGTGAAGAAATATTTTCAAGAAAGGTATATTATTTAACTCCATGATATTTCACCAAATCAAATATATATGTCTCCATATGAACACGAATATATTAGGTAAGTTACTTTAAATGTTAATTTTGCTCGCAGATTTTTAACACTAATAACATCATGAAAAATTTAAAGTGCCAACTAGAAAATTAAACCCGGCTCTCAATTTCAAATTTAATCTGAATTTTCCACTTTTCCCATTCTGATCCACAAATGGAACTTAAATAGAGTGGGAAACCAAAAAAGAAAAACAGGGGCAAAATAAAAACAAGAGACAAATTAACACCTATAAATTTGTTCTTAGACCAGGCATTTTCTTGTGTCACCTTTTCTATATCTACAGAGTTGACCAAACTGCAAATATACCCTCTTTAAATAAATCATCCTCAGCAGTTTGTCAACCCTGTTGAAAAAAGATAGAAAAGAAAGACAATGGAAAGTGAAGGACTCACTTTAACCAACTCATGTCCTCATGAGTTGAAAAAACCGGTCGACGCGATTAGCATTTTGGTTGTAGATGATGATACAACTTGTCTTTCCATTGTTGCTGCCATTCTCAAGAAGTTCAAATATGAAGGTATAACCTATATAACTATATACATATGCATGGAACTTAAGAAATTTATTTATTTTTTGGGTTGTTCAAGGTTTTGCATGCTAGCTTTATTCTTTTCATAGGGGTTATTCATTTTTTCTTGTATGAACTTTGCTGATCTTTTTCTTTAGGGTAACTAAAGAGTTCATTTTGGAAAAGTCTCTATAAAGCCCACAAGAAAAAGTGATTTTAATTGGTTCTAAATTCATTAGATCTGGTAAAGCACTATTCTAATAATAATCACTACGCTTGCCTAATTAATGCAGAACCCATTATTAAAGATGGAAACAATTTGAGTTTTATTTTCAAGATTGCCAAACATCATAGTACAAATTAGAGTGAATTCGTTAGATCTAGGTTAGATTCTAGTAGACATGATTAAAAAAATCTTGTGTTTAATCTAATTATTATGTATTAATTAATTTGTTCTAATTATATTCGATATGGGTTCAGTTGTGACAGTCAAACATGCGAATGATGCATTGTGCACACTTAGGATCAAAAGCGGCGCGTTCGATTTGGTGGTCTCGGATGTACACATGCCCGATATGAATGGTTTTGAATTACAACAAGCCATTGCTCAAGAATTCAATAATCTGCCTGTTGTTTGTGAGTGGAAAACAATTTTAATTTTCACAAAAAGTTAATACCATAATAATAATTTAATTATTTTATTATTGTATCAAAATAGTGATGTCAGCCGACGACAAAGAGGGCGTAGCTTTAAAAGGATTGGAGGGTGGAGCAGCGTTTTTCATATACAAGCCGGTGTGTGCTGATGACGTAAGGGATTTATGGCAATTTGCAGCCATGAGAAAAAAGAGCAAAGTTGTTATTGACGATGAGACCCAAGAAAAAATTAATTGTAATGAGACAACAATAATTTCGGTTTCGTCGTCGTCGGTGAATGAAGAAAATGGGGTGAGTAATAAGGACTCGAAGAAAATATCGCCTACGAAAGAGGGCTCCGATGCAAAAAAGGGAGAAACTTCTTCTTCGCAGAAAAAGCCCAAAATTATTTGGACTAATTCGCTACACAATCGTTTCTTGGAAGCGATTAGGAGCATTGGCCTTGATAGTAAGCATCTTATTTATTTTTATGGTCATAGATAATAACGGTTACTACTATTTCTTCTTGTTTTATTTTATTTTATTTTATTTTAATTTTTGTTTTGTTGTAATTTTATGTAGGGGCTGTTCCGAAGAAGATTCTCGAAGTCATGGATGTTCCGGGATTGACTAGAGAAAATGTAGCAAGCCATTTGCAGGTACTACATATATCATGCCATTTTGCAAAATTAATTACTTTGCGTCAAGATTATTGCATGGAAGGAAAAAAATTAAGTAAAATCTTAGAATATCTGTTTTTGAAATGAATATTAATAATAAAGTATATACTTTAATTGCCAATATCTTAATGGATTTTTAAATAGTACTCCTATTATTTAATATTATTTTACTAGTATATAATCTTATTTAATATAAATTTTGTAACTATAATAACAAATAAAGAAAAATATTATATAGTTGTCATTTTCAATACATTTTTTTCTTTAAATATGTTTGAAAATCAAAATTTGATCATATATTGAGAGGGAGAAAATAATAATTATTAGAATACTTAATTAGTGTCCTTTTTCAACCAAAAAAAAAAAAAAAAAAAATCAAATTCTTCAGATATTTTGGTCGCCCAATCTATACAATTCAAATATTTTTTGCAAGACAATATTTTTGTCAGGCTGGACTAACTGATCATCATTCGTTAGACCAAAACTTAATACCAATACATTAAACTAGAAAAATCAATATTATAGTAGAAAATCAATATATTATAGTATCAATATATCATATTATAAAAATAATACATCGTAGCACGAGTAAGAGATTTATGAAAAATCAATACTACACTATACTATCGGGTCAGTTGGCTTAACGGGTCATAACCTGTCAATTTGACATAATACAAGTATTTACCTTTTTTCGGGTCAGATGACTTAACATGTCATAACCCGATCAATTTCGTTCAACACAAATGTTTCTTTTTTGTTTTCAATTGCCCATCCGTGGATGGAGACTAATTTTTTGGTAATAAAAATATATTATCAGATTGTTTTGTTTTTTTAAATTCAATTAACTCACAACAAATTCAAAGAATGTTTTGACCGCCATTTACATTGTCTTTTTTTAAAACAAACAAACAAGTTTGTTAGAAAATATGGCTAATTTCGACATTTTATTAAAAAAAAAAAAAAAGAAAAACCGCAAACGGCCAATTTGGCATATTAACACACACTTTCCCGTTTGGGAAACATGCAGAAATACAGGATCTTCCTAAGGCGGGTCTCAGATGCAAGCTACAAAATCCAATACTCAGCCGAACATAAAAGCTTAAGCAGGAACCTATTCAGATCGAGCCTTGAATCCTCATCAATCAGCCCTTCAACCCTAATGCTCAACAGGTTCACCAAATTCCCCTACCCAAACCAGGGACAACATACTTTCCCCATCTCCTTCCCAAATCCGGAAACTAATTCATCCACCAGCCTTACTCACCAATCCGGATTATTCGGTCAATCACGGTTTCTTTCCAACAAAGGAAACCCGGCCGGTCTAGTTAATCACCCGAACAGCACTTTCCAGGGACATATTTCCAATATTACCCTCGAACATCTCTCCAGCGCCCTGTCAGCCACGATAAACCCGTCCCACGCGACTTCTAATCCCGCGGGCCAAACAAACTACGTGGGATACAGTATCTCGAATCTCAAACGCCTTACTGAAACAGGGCACACTGAGAAATACGATCAGGGCTTGAGTAATTTTGGTAATTATACTAATATTAACGGTGGCGGTGGAGAACAATTGTTGGATTCTCGTTTGATGCAGCTTTCTTCTTCGAATCTACCTTTGCATCATTGTGGAAATGGAGGGGGATCATTCATGGGTCGGGTTATAGCCCGATGTTTGATATGTCGGAATTCGATGCCTTGTCGGTTCAACAACCGTTGGATGAAGTTGATTTCGACGCTAATTTGGGAGATCAAGTGAATATTCAGAATCAGGCACAGGTAATTTTGTTGGAATTGCAATTTAGGACACTGGTTTTTTATTTTTGTCAATTTTAATCCAATCTCTCCTCAATTTGATAAAAAAAAAAAAAATTGCCACGTTTTGCCCGAAAAAAGTGAATTTCCAAATCTGAGGTATCACGTTTAATTTTCGGTGCAATTTTTGATGAATTATGAAATTGGGAGGGAGATTGGAAAAAAATAATGTTCTAAATTAACAACCTAAAAATTAACTAGATGAAAGTCGTAAATTAGTGGACTGATTTTGCAATTTAGCCATCACAGAAAAATGTAGATTCTCCGGAGGATTAATTAAAAGTTGCTTTTGTTATGCAGCAAAAATGGAGGTGAAAACTTTTACGACATCCAACTTTTATGGCGGCCACGAGTCACTGGGAAAATTGTGTCCCATCTTTTGATCAAGCTCATAATCAGGCCAGTATTATAACCAATAAATTGCAATTTTACTTACCATCTTGTGATTTATTATTTTTATGTCTGTTATAATGTCCTAATGGCTTTTTTCTTGCGACTTTTATGCATGGCAGCAATATTGTAGCCAAGATTTGGTTAGATCTCAAGAATTTTGGCACCTCTTCCCAATCAATAACACAATGATTGTACCACCAAATGAGGTATGATTTTTTTATAATTGCATCGTCTCATTTTATATTTCAAATGTTTTTTTTACCCTTTATATTATTATTATTATTTTATTTTTAATTTTCTTATGGACTACTGATGAAATATAAATTAATAACAGCAAGTCTGTGAAGGTTTAACGAAACTCTTTAGGATTTGGCCACTTCGGCCGAGCTCCTCAGCAAAACGATTGTACCTCCTATCGAGGCATGTTTTTCTCTTTCATTATATATAAATATATCATCATTTATTTGAAGAATTAATTAATTTTTTTTAAAAATCTTTTTACTGCAGCGCGATGATGATGATTTTTTGGAATCTTTGCTTGCCCATTTGGAGAGGATCAAACACTCGAAGGAATCTAAATAGGCCAATATGTGTGTGAGGGAGCAGAATAAAAATGTGTATTACTGTAGTGATTAATGATTTGTGTGATTTAGTGCAGTTGTGATGTTTTGACATTGACGCTGACTTTGTTAGGATGACAAATTAACTCTGTTACTGATGACATCGTAACAGTGATTTCTATGGTAAATTTGTTATATATGCTCTATGTTAAAGGGTGCCATTAAGAGGTGTCCCCCAATTTTCTTAAATAAATTACCATTGTACCCTTTTTAAGTTTTTAATATTAGTATTTTCTCAAACTCGTAAGAATTCTTCTTAATCCCAACTTCGAAATAATTTCGTCGTCATGCTTCACGAGTCACATAAAATTCCCACAATTTATACTTTAAAAATTAAATAAAACTGAATGTTGGAGAAATATAGGAAAAAGAAAATGATTATATCCACCATAGTTATGCTGAAGAAAACGGTTTTAGTATTTTATATTTACGAAAAATATTAGAAAGTGACAATTTTGATGAGATGTTAATATTAAAAAAAGAACCACTGACAATTGAAGAACACTCCACTAACAATTGAAGAACATTTTGTCTAAGCTATTTCTAAAATTATAGATGATATGAGAAATTCTAACTACGCATATAAACCAAATAAAAGCTTGGATATGTGTTAAGATTTTAGAAATTTTCTTGAGAATCGATTTTCTTCCAATGATTGTGGTTGCCTACCAAAATTATTGACTATTAGTGTGATTGTAGCGTCAAGTGAAAAAAGCTTTTGAATATTGAATTTGTTAGTGTTATTTTAGATTCACAGTGAGTACAAAGATATTGAAGTATTAATTAGTAACATATGTATTGAAAAAGAAGTATTTGGATGATATTTTGCATGGCGATATAATTGATGGTTTTGATCAACAAATGTGAGAGTATTATTCAAAAAATATTAGTTGAATGAATAAAATATTTGAGGCACTGTAAATATATTTTTATATAGTTAATAAAATCATGTTATAGTTCACTTTGGTTATATGTTCGAATAAATAATTTAAAAAAATACTTTAATTAGTGTAAGAGGACTCGTATTTTTTTTTTCCGTCAAGGGTCTCATTTTCCTTAAGACCGCCCCTGATGACGCATGTAAGAAAATAAAGTTTGGGCATTATTCGGAAAATTATGTGAAAGTTACTTCGAGCTCAACAAGACTATTTCCTCCCTCCCAAAATAATGGTCCTCCGGTTGATTTTACACAGATTAAGAAATGAGTAGTTTATATAGTTAAGTCATTAATTTAGTTAGTATTTTTCAGTTATACCCTTCTTAAATTTATTAATATTAATTAATAATTATAAAAATCAGTGTTGGAATTAGTATATTTGTTATTGGAATAGTAAGATTTTGTATTGTAATCATTAATTCTCAATTTACGAGGTAGAAAACTAGTATTTCAAGAATATTAATCAAGGGTACGTGTGGAAATGAAAAATTAATGATATGTTAAATATGGTAACTGGACTATCTTTATGGGACGGACGAAAATGGAATATTGGACTGTTTTTGTAGGATGGAGGGAGTAGCACACAAGAACCCAACAAGCATGTTTGAAGCGGTTTCTGCTTACGACCAGTATGGAATATATACATGCTACAATTATGATCTAAACAAGAAAATTACTTACATACACTAATTCAGTAAAAAAAAAAAAAGTGTACTCTAATAAATATGCTATGATATTACTGTTTGATACAATATTATTTAAGTAAAAAACGACTCGATGGAAATATTATAGACAACACGTAGTTTATTTTAAAAAACAGTTTTTGTGTGATGAGTTGTTGTAACACCCCCTTAGTAGGATGTAACATGAGAGATTATCCTTGTAAAAAAAACTTATAATATAAAATCTAGTTATCTGCCTGAACATAAATTAGTGAAAAAGGTAATCTGATCGGAGAATTTTTTTTAAATATTTTAATATTCTGAAAAACTCTAGCAGATCTTATTTGCGAGATTCTGTTTTCACAATCACTCTGCATGACTGTGTCATCTTACACGTTTACAATATACCTTTTCCTTTATCTGCAAAATGAGAAAATAAACTTTAAGATAATGCTCAATAAGTAACATCATTTCTCACAAAATATTTTATTTAAAAACACATATATATTATTTACCTAATTGCATTTACGCACATAAATACTTTAAAAAATATATACTAATATGAGCTCATGCATGGTATCAATGTGTACAACTCTACTGAAACTCGGGTAGCTGACCATCGAATCCCATTAAAGCAAATTGATAGCTGTAAAAGACGGTCTATGAGATTTGGGGCGGACTAAGAGCCCCAAACTGAACTGTGGGCGGTTTAGGAGCTTTATACCAACTTTTAAAGTATAACTCTTTATAAATATCTATATGATACAATTATTCGTGCATCCAAAAGATGGTGATGTTAAGAATCTATGATTTATGTTATCTAGAGATCTATTTAGCTTCCTTGAGAAAGCATTAGTTATGAGATAATAAACAATCTAAGACAAAAACTTGTGTTAGGCCATATTGACGGGACCCGTTAGGTCATCAGAACCAATATTATAATGTATTGGTTTTTGTACTATGATATATTGGTTTTTGTATTCGAAAGTATTGATTTTTCATAAATCTCTGACCCGTGCTATGATGTATTGGTTTTTATACTATGATATTATGGTACTATGACGTATTTGTTATTTACTATAATGTATTGACTTTTGAACTATGATGTATTGTTATGAAATTTTGGCCTAACGGATGATCCGTTAGCCTGAACTGACAAGAGTGCTGCCCACAATCTAATGATTCTTGAGTTAACCATATAATTTTCGTTTACTGAATAAATAAATAGACAAGCAAATACTTCTCAAATTAACCATATAAATCGTTTACTAAATAAATAAACAACCAAACACTTCTTACTTGGAGGATTGCATAGTCAATGCATGGTGATAGTATAACTCGCTCTGATACCATATTTGTAACACTCCCTTAGTTGGATGCCACATATACTATAACTTAGTTATTTTTACATGATTTAATTAAATTATTTAACACGAGAAATCATCCTTGTAAAATAAAAGAAAATTTTAATATAAACTCTCATTATCTGTCTGATAGCTAAGTTCATCATAAATTATTGTAAAAGGCAATCTAATTGAGCGAGAAATTTAAAATATTTCAATATTCTTAAAATTTTTAGTGGATCTTATTTTTTAAATTTTGTTCACTATCACCCTACATGACCAGGTCATCCTCCACGTTTACAATATACCTTTGACTTTATCTGCAATGTGAGAAAATAAACTTTAATCTAATACTTAGTAAGTAATATCATTTCTCACAAAGTATTTTATTTAAAAACACATTTGCGCGTGCATGAGTATTTATTGTTTTGCTAATTATGTATATGTACATAAATACTTTAATAATATATAATAATATGGACCTATGCCACTACGCCCTGGTATGATCGAGATTTTATCGTCCCTCCGAGGTAAATAACTTTAATTTAATTTTTGTAAGTAATAAACTCTATATTTCAATATATTGCCCTAATAAACTCTATATTTTACCAGGTTACGCAGTGACTCGTTTAAATTACTGACGATCCTTCGGCTAATCCACAAGGATCATGTACACCCCGATGGGTGGAAGTACGAGCATATTCCCGATTCTCATCGTCAATTGTGGTGGCCCGAGTTCTTGGTAATTCAACTAATATTGTTTTCGAAAGTTATATATAATGATTTTTATTAATCAAATTACTTTGTTTCGTTTTGTTTTGCAGAGGCGCTGTTATTGGGACCAGAGTGTTTATTCTGAGGAGGTCGTACAAAAGAACTTCTACAGTTCTATGGCTTCCTCGTGGCGCAGCCGTCTCCACGAGTGGAAGACGAAGTGGATAACGGAGGGAGAGTGCCCACGTGCGTCGGCGAGGAAATCTAATGGAGATGGCTGGTGGTATTCGAGAAGCCAGAGAACAAGAAGCAGTCAGATCAGGCGAGCAGGAACAGGACGAACGAACCCAGCAGACCTGGTACTTGGATAGCCAAGCACATAGGAGGGTCTCACACTGCGATTGGTCATGCACATCAGCTCTTAAGTAAAATTAAAATATGTTTGTAAATTTAACTCGTAAGCAATTAATTAGTTCATAATTAAAAAAATAATTTAAATATTGAATACAACTCGAGGATTTAGGTAGGGAACCCAATACATTCGAGTTTTTCTTGGCTATGAACCAGCGACCCGACGACTCTTCATTGATCCTCAATCGCAACATACTTTTGTAAGTATTTTTTTTAAATATAATTAATATAAATATATATCTTTCATTTCTAATCCTCGTAACGGTAAATTATACATCAATCAAAATATTGCAGGAGGAGTATCAGAGACGTATGGAGGAGGCTCGTGCTTCATCACCGCATCTTGTTGCCATTGACGAGAACACAGTATATCTACAGACCGTCGGGGTGAAGAAGGTTCGGAGGTTTAGCACGGAATTTTTAGGAACTCTTCTGGTTTCAAAGAGTTCCAGAGTCGGTACCTCCTCTGTTCCTGATAGCCGTGTCTCGAAACTCTAGACGCAGATGGAGACTTTGAAGAGTAAGGTCGAGAGTAAGCTCCAGGTGAGCGAGCGTACACATTAGGAGCAGCTCCAGTACGAGACGACTCTTCGTGACCGGGTGATGCAGGAAGTCGCCGCAACGATGACGCGACGTCGACGACTGCCCTCTGCTACTCCTGATGATGCAGTTTAGTTGATTTAGCAACGAATAATATTTATATTTGGTACTTTATTTATGTTTTATACATTATACAATAAAATTATTAATTAATTATATTTTATTTTTAATTATATATTTTTTCGTATTAAATTATTGATATGTGAAATAAATACAGGTAGAAATTTCAAATAAAATAAAAATTTTAAAATACTGACGGGTTGGGCCCGTCACCATCATTTGAAAAATGCAGACGGACTTTACCCGTAAGCATTATTTGAATTTGTTGACGGGTCTCGGGTTATGGCGAAAAAATGTGCTGATGGGTTGATTAATGCCGTCAGTAAATCATTTACTGACGCCAAAAATACTGACAGGGGGGATCCGTCAGCCAACGGATGCTGACGGATACCATCCGTCAGCTTTTCCCTTTTTTTTTTTGTAGTGTGCATGTCTTTCCTATATATATATATATATATATATATATATATATATATATATATATATATATATATATATATATATATATATATATATATATATATATATATATATATATTCAATTATGTCTCGTTAAGAATTAATAATAAAGTCTTATTGTAAATTGTTGATATCCTTGTTAGACTTTCCGAGATGGTATATGGTACACCAAGGTACACCTAGTATGGTGCACTTGATTATCTGTGATCGTGTATATATGTGGTGCACTTGATTCTTTGTGATAGTATATATATGATTTGTGTGATGATATATGTACGTGTGTATTATGATATATGAGTATTATATTTGATGAATATAATCGTTGAAAATATATACATTCGCACAGAACAATAGAACAATAATATACTATCATACAACAGTGACTTTTATGTATATAAAATTATTCATATATTACCGTACAAAATATACGTATAATATCACACAGAACTAGGGGCCGAGCACCTTGGTCAAGGTAAGACTACAACCTAAGTTCAAAAAAAGAAGACAAAAATTAGAAGGTACCAAGTAAAAAAGGATAGTTATTTATATATTGAATTTATATGGTATAACTCAACCCAATAAATTTTAAATGAACTTTCTTACAAGGTACTTAAATATTCTGAATACGCCTATATACATGATATACATATACCAGTATAACACATAAATAATCGCGTTCACCTCAGATAATGCTAGTGGATCCGATAAAATTACAAGCTTTCCCCAAGGTTTATTATAGATCCACAACTATATATGGAGTGTAGGAAATTGGTTATAATATTATAAATACGCGTGTTCAATCGAATTAATATGTTTCGAAATTGAAAAATAAGTAAGATTACACACACGAGCGTGCACAAATAGAAGAAACTAACTTGGATAACATCATCTTAAAACAAGTGCCAACTTAAACAATATCATAAGTGTATACTCATGTTCTTGAGTATATTAACCCGCAATAGGATTAACAAGTTGACCAACAAAGAGCACAACACCACTCACATCCTCTCTCACCACAAATAAGAATGGATGGTCGGCCACAAAATCCACCTTTTCCTCGACGATTGTTTTCCCTGAGCTGAAAGACGGACTCAAACAAACATAAACTACAGCTGCAGCCTCGGTGCCTTGTTCGTCCACCTCGATGCACGACTTATGGAAGGAGTGCGAGATTGAGAGTCCACTGTTCTCGACCATCTCGGTCAGACCGTCGTCCGAGAAAGGGAGAACAATCCTTGTCCTCGAAGAACTTTTGAGGTCTCGAAACCAAAATCTATTTTAAACTTGGGAACACGGAAATCTCCGACGCTCACACACCATTTAGGGAGGTGGTTTTGGATGAATTCGGGAACTAACCCGAATTTATCGACCAGAGCTGGGAGATCGTCTTTGGCATCAGGGAGATAGATTAGCATCGAGAACTTACAGTTATCGTCGCCTTGCTCGTATGGTAGACTTAAGACCTTGAAACCTCTTGGAGTTGGTAAATATTTCGAGGAACCTTGTTTCTCACATCGGGGATGTCCACGTGAGCTTAGGGGAATCGAGGTATGAACCGATTTGGGGGCAGCGCCCCCGAGTCGGGGGTCCCGCTGCCCGATCAGCGGGCGGGAGTTCCGCTCACCAACGGGTCTAGGCTTTATCTATGTTGGCCCATCTGGTGTGGGTTAAAAGGGATTCTGGGAAAGGGCTAGGTTTAGGACCAATATTATGTACTTGTATGGTAGCTTATTTATAGTGATATCATTGTAACGAGTTGTGTGTGTGAAAAACAAGACATAATAATATATAGTGAATTCCTTTTGCAGGACGTAGCCTTAAAATTGAGGTGAACCTGGGTAAATCGTGTCTATTCCTTTTCTTTGTCTAATTGCTTATTGATTTCTTCTATCAAATTCATATTTTGCATCGATAAAATCCTTTAAAACCATCGAGAGCGCGTACGTATTGTCTCTTCCAGTTGGTCATGAAGGGTACTCTGATTGAGATTCCGTTCGAGAGGAAAAAATCATGGTCTTTCGTTAGGGCCGCATCGAATTTCTCTGACCAGGCTCCTTTGAAGTACAATGCGCTTGCCAAGATAAGCCTAGTAGTGAAATCGACTGAATGGGGTGGAAGTAAATCTTTGATTAGCCCATTTATTTCTTTCTCCGCCCACGCATTCACTTAATTTCTTACTTCATCAGCCTTTAGTTTGGAGAATCGACCAAAGAATTAGTATATGCATTTTGTGGATATATTCAATCTAATGAGCAAATATAACATGATCACCGAGATACACAAGGTGTTAAATAAATTATTACTGTGAAATCAATTGATATAAAATCACGATATCATATAATTAGGGGCAAATCCAATTCGCTTAATACAACAACCATAAATCCTAGATTGAGGGTGATTATTAATTAAAGGAAAATTTTTATTTTTGGTACATTTCATTTTTGGTACATTATGTTAGCCACTTTCCAGAAAAGGTACGTGATGTTGGCCAGTATCAAAGTACATCCACTAAATTGGCAAATTCATCAAATATGGTACATTTTAATCACAAATACTGACGTGACAGGATTATTTAATTTCTTATCATTTTTCATTTAATTTTAAATATTAAATGGTAGGAAAAAGTCAATTTTACCCTTCTCATTTATTTTTTTTCCTTTATTTCGTTCTTCAATTTTCATTTATTTTTAAAATTTCCTCTCTTTTTGTTTTTCTTTTTCCCTTCTTATTTCTTATTTATTTTTTTTCATTATTCTCTCTTTGTATGATTTTGCAGGCATATTAATTATTTAAACTGAATCTATTCAGGTTTGCTGGATTGTTGTGAAAGAACAATATTATTATTTGGACAAGTTGGGAATTCCTTTTTATTTTTTTTAATTTTATTTTGAATTATATTTCATTGGCTCATGAATGGCGTCGTCTCCAGAGCCATCTCAATTAGAAGATGATAATAATGATAGTAATAGCTCTGAAAAATCTCCTCCTCCACAACCATCAACAACAAACACCGAATTAGAGCCATCTCTATTACAAGATAATAATAATAATAATAATAATAATAATGATAATAATAATAATACTGAAATATCTCCTCCACCACCAATAACAACAACAAATGCCACAGACAACGACGTTTCACTCTCTCCGACCCCAGATCAATCAGATGTGTATAAGAGACAGGCCTCATCCCCTCCGCCACCCGCCGCCTCACCCCCGCCGCCGTCCGCCTCTACATCTCCGACTATTGGATGAAGGCTTACTCTCTTTTAATTAATCTAATGAAAAAACAAATAGGAAAAATGAAAAAAGGCTTACTCTCTTTTAATTAATCTAATGAAAAAATAAATAACAAAAATGAAAAGAGAGGAAAATTTAAAAATAAATGAAAATTGAAGAAAGAAATAAAGGAAAAAAATTAAATGAGAAGGGTAAAATTGACTTTTTTCTACAATTTAATATTTAAAATTAAATGAAAAATGATAAGAAATTAAATAATCCTGCCAGCATTTGTGATAAAAATGTACCAAATTTGATGAATTTGCCAACTTAATGTATGTAGTTTGATGCTGGCCAACATCACGTACCTTTTCTGGAAAGTGGCCAACATAATGTACCAAAAATAAAAATTTTCCATTAATTAAAGAAACTAACATTATTCAGAAAACCGACATGATTAGAAGCAGTTTTGTAATCATTCTCCACAATTTCTTTAAAGGCGGGCTTTAATGTGAGAGTCTGGTCGACCCAGACTCCATCGACGAAAGAAAAACGGGGCCCACCAAGCGGCCCACCGTCGGCAAAAAGCAGCGTCGCAACCTGTGACGAGAGTGAGTTGAGTTCCTCGATGGACTTGGACTTGGAGAAGTTGGGCTCGGGTCGGGCCGCCCGACCCGGCAGCGACCATGCACAAAACGACGTGCATTGCCAGGGGCGAGAACACAAAGTTGGTGTCCTCGGACTCGGTGGAGATAACGTGCTTTGCCAGCGATGACGAAAAGTCGGTTTGTTTGACGATTGATTCGCGAAGGTTCATTAATGGTGTTTCGAGTGCTCCGGCAGCAGAGTTGGAAAATTGGATCTCCGAAGAATAGTTAGGACTAGGACAAAAATATTTAGGAGAAAAATTAGGAAACTGGAAACCCTCTAGAGGAGAGAATCTATGAGATTGGAGTTCCTCTGTCGATTGTCGATTTTCTCTTTTCCGCCATCGCCAGCAAAATCAAGAGATTGGAATTATGAGAAGCCTTCTGGTTTCACCTATGAAAGAAGAGAAGGTGCAACAAATATTTTTCTGTGAATTATAGCTTTTTAATCCTTGCTATCCCTTAAATTATGATAATTAATAATGAAATAAAATCAAGTATTATTGACAAATTTGAGAATATTCGGTTTTTTTAGGATTTGTTGAGGGAGAGCATTGAATATAATAAGACATCTCATGGAAATAGGAACATAATTTGTCGAATATCGTAATTTATGTTAGGCATAATAAAATCTTTTATATATATGTATAGAAATAACCTAGATGTTTGTATGCAGATTTGCTCTAAAATATGGTAAATTATTAGATGGATCAGGTGCACTTTGTAAGGGAAAACTATTTTTTTGATTTATTATCTTAGTCACTTTTCAGAAAACATACATGATGTTAACCATCATCAAACTACGTTTACTAAGTTGGCAAATTTATCATAAAAGGTCGATTTTTATCATGTTCGGGCCCAAATAATTATTTATTTTCTTATCATTTTTATTTAATTTTAAATATTAAATGAAGAGAAAATCTGTTTTGTCACTCCTTATTTCATTTCTTTTTCCATTTTTTTCTTTCTTAAAAATATTGTTCAATACTTTTTTCTTTCTAGTCTTTTTCTAAAAACTTCAAAAAAATCTATATCACAAACAAAATAGCATTAAAATAAAGATTAACCATGTTGGATGGGTTTTACTCATGACAGAGAAAAGTTCTCTCTCTAACATTCTGGTGAAGATGCATATCCTGGTTTCTACATCATCAAGCATTGTTGTATATTTGATTATTCTTTTTTGACCCATCTCACCCAAATCACAAAACTTTTTTCCTTGCTGTTTAGAATTTTTTTAAGCTTGCCATTTTTAAGCCTTTAAGAATCAGATGAGGTTGCAGACAAAAAAAAAAAGCATCAAAATAGGTGTGAAATAAAACTTTTGTATTTTTCTACAATTTTTCAGATAAAAGTTCGCCAACATCGGAAAGGCCAAGTTCATCCCCTCAGAAAAGTTGGCCCGTAATACCCTCGACTCACTGCCGCTGTACGAAAAGAATCGTCGTCACCTTTATCAACAGCTGCCTGCTCGGCCGACACCACCGTTTCCGGCCGAACCACCATGAACGACGTCATTTCTTCTCAGCCGAGAACCGCTAAACCAATCCCTAACTCCGCCGTGCCACGAGTCGTCGTTCGGCCGCTCACGGTCAAAATTCCTGACCCCCGCAGTTGCTGCTATTCATTTAAGTGGATAGGAGGACCGCCAATTGCCAGCCGCCGTTGACGTGCGGCGGGGGGGGGGAAGGGAGTAGGAGGAGAGGAAGTTGGCCGGACGGTTTCTGAATTTGGGGAAGAGAAAAACTGACAGCGGAAGGTGGCCGACACAGATCTGGGCGGTGGCGATGGCGGTTGCCGGTGAAGAAAGGGCGCCACTCGATGTCGAGGCCGGCGATGAGGATGCGTTGGCGACGGGGGTTATCTGGCTGTGTTTATTTTTTGTTCTCTTTTATATATTTTACTTTTTGATCCTAAGTTCCTAAAATGGAGATTAATTTGCCAGAGTTGGTGGATATTTTCCAACAATTTGCGCTGGAGCTGCTAATCAAAATACTTGATTATAATTATTTTTTATTGAGAAAAGAAATTAGGAGGGGCAGAAAAGACTTTTCTTTTCATTTAATATTTAAAATTAAATAAAAAATAATAAAAAAGTAAATATTCACGCCACGTCAGTATTTGGGCCTGAACATGATAAAATGGACCTTTTGTTGATAAATTTGCCAACTTATTAGACGTAGTTTGATACTGGTCAACATCATGTATGTTTTTTGAAAAGTGGCCAACATAATGAAAAAAAAAAAAAATTTCCCCCCCTTTTAAGGTGCACCCAGTCTCATATATAAAATCCAAATCCAGAATCTCACGCACTTTTCAATTTGTTTTATGAAATCCTATTTTCACGACACGCGCTTCACATAAAAATCCATTGCCAAAAACTCTAGCAATTTCATCCGAATAATAATCCATCACCGGCGATCCCCATCGAATGTAATAGCACCAGCGATCCTCATCGATTTTAACAGCACCGACGATCCCCATCGATTTTAACAACAAATAATTGTGAATTTTTCTTCGATTTTCATCGACTTGGCTTCAAATTACATTACGGCCGAAACAAGCGCTGCTCCACCACCAACAAACAAATCCTTCAATTCTAATGCACGTGAATCAGTTAGAGGTCCCAATGGACGTGAATCGGTTTGAGGGTAAGTTATTTTTGAAGTTGATTTATTTTTGTATTCAATTAGGTTTACACTATTTCTATTTTTGTTGTTGCAACTCTTCCGATTTGCGTCTCTCCTGCAAATATTCCAGTTTCTGGTGCTAGTTCAAACATTCATGAAAATAGTTCCATTACGGTTTATGATTTCTCCTTTTACGATTCATGAAAGGGAATATGTGATGATATGTGAGTCTGTATGTGATGATATATGAGCCTGTGTGTAATGATATAAGAGCAGTAATATGTGATGCTATACGAGCAATAATATGTGATGGTATGTGAAATCAATATATGATGATATGTTAAAGAAGAATGTGCTGATATGTGTAGTTAGATGTGATGATATGTGAAATATGTATGTGATGACATACGGGCAATAATATGTGATGATATGTCAGAGCATTATATGATGATATGTGAAAGCAGAATGTGATGATATGTGTAGTTAGATGTGATGATATGTGAAATCTATATGTGATGATATACAAGCAATAATATGTGATGATTTGTCTGTATCTTGCACGTGCAAATTATTTTTTGAGGTTGGTATTTTGTGCTGTCATTGTTTGAGTGTAATGAATATACAATGTGTTTGTGCCATCCCTGAGAGATATATTACAAAAAGATGGCGTATGGATATTGTTAGTGAGCGAGTTTTAAATAATGTTCATGTCTTTTATTCTTTGAACAAATCGATGGTGGGCTGTTATGGAAGATTCAAATGATTAGAAAGTTTCAAAAGCTAATTTTAGCAAGTGAAGACAATATTGAAGCTCGATCGAAGTGTGAAGAAACTTTTGAAAGTGCTAAATGTAGTGTTATACATGAAGTTGACCCCATTTATTTTGATGACTCTCTTGATCCATCGTTGAGTGGTGTTATTCAAAATCCTCAAAGTTGTCGTGAGAAAGGTAAGGGGAATAAAAGGGAGAAGAGTGTACTTGAGAAGAAGCGCAACCAAGCGAAAGGAAAAAGGAATCGATTGCAAATTGTCGAGTCACAAACTAAAAAGGACGTATAAAGCCTACAGGTATTCTTCTGTAATCTATATATTATTTTTTGTAATGTCATTGTTTTTTCATTCTGTACTATTTTTTCCAGGACGGTATTTCTACATTTGACGGATATGGTTATGTTGTGCATCCGAGTTTTGGTCAAACTTCGAGTTTGAATTTTATAGTTGTTAGTCCAAATACGAGTTCAAAGCTTCCACCATTACCTCATTCTTTAAGTTGTAGCTCTTTTTCAATGTCAGTTGATAGTTAGATTTTTTCCATATATGACAGAATAGAAAGATTGCTAAATTTTATTGTCCAATTGTATTTTTTTTATTTTGGACTTATATTTTTTATCCGATCTTTTTTTATTGTAATCGTAATGACTGTTTTTTATGAAAAGGTTATATGTTTGTTCGTGAGTTTTGGTTAATTTGACTTCGTCTTTATTTTATTGTGAAAACAAACTATAGGGTTTGTTTCTTACTCTCAGAAATTTTTTAATCTGTTGATGTGTTGGTTTTGCTGTGATGATATTTTTGAATGTTATATGTGATGATATGCGACTGTTTTATGTGATGATAAGTGGATGGTGTATGTGATGATATGTGGCCGGTATATGTAACGATATGTGGCTGGTGTATGTGATAATATGGCTGTTGTATAGGATGATATGTGGCTGGTGTATAGGGTGATATGTGGCTGGTGTATAGGATGATATGTGGCTAGTATATGTGGTGATATATGACTCGTATATGTGATGATATATGTCTGAAATATGTGATGATATGTAGATCTAATATGTGATGATATGTAAAATAAATGAAAAATATGAATATGAGTAGACCACATGACATGACTTATGGTGAACACCTTTCACTCTCTTCATAATGTTTAATCACTAAACTTAATAATACAACAACATTATATACAGATGTTATTCATAAACAAGATAATGTTTGACATTTAAAATAGTATTTGACATATCATTATACATAACATGCACTTATCATATATAACTATATAAAAATCCATTTTCAATCTCATAAGAAAAAGAATGAGAAACTTATAAATGAGAAACTAACATGTAATATCTCATCGTAATTCTAAAATATCATATAATACTAAAATCCCAAAGCATATTAAGCAGCAAATGTAATAACTACATACACTTTGCAGAATTAAACAGTGTGTCGTTTCTAACACCTCAACCTCCTACTATTAATCTAAAGGCATGAACTAAACCATAAACAATAGAAATTATAATATTTTTCAACACCTCAACTTGCTACATGAAACAGAATTTACAAAAATTATATAATATTGTTTATACTCTTCAATTGTCAGAATATCACTCCAGCAGACAAACTACACGTCCCACATCTTTCAACACTTGACATTCCACCCATCCACGTCCACCTTCCCCTTATACGTTTCTAAATGTCTCATGCAATAAATCCCACAATCATCAAGATTATTTGCTGATCTCCATGATATTTTGATAATTGATTGCAAAATTTTTTGCACATTGACATTCTTCTTGAAATTGTTGAGTTTCAAATATCTGTCGAATGCTGATACCTGAGAGAATTGAATACAATGAGATACAATTAGTACAAGAAGTTTTTTTTTGTGAGATGATTGTGTAATTATTGTCGTAGAGTAATCACATCATTCCAAACATCCATCCTTCTTCTTTTTCTCAACCAGAGGTTTTGCATCATTCAAAATTTTCTCCCCCCTCCCTTCTTTTTTTTGGAGCAATAGCCTGTTTAGACTTCTTGTTTTGTGACTTGTTTCTTCGTTCGTACTTTTTTCATTGCAGGTCTTCCTCCTGAAGAGTGAGCCCTGTACCAAGTGCATTACCAACTAGTATTGGATTATATAGTTGCTCTGAAGGTACAGTGGGTGCTTTCTTCTTCATTCTATAATTAAACAAACAAAAAAAAGAAAAATCAAAGATCATCATACATATAATGCACACATCATCACACAAAATATGAACATATCATCATACAAAATATACATATATCATCATACAAACATACAAATATCATCACACACACAACACACACACACACACACACACACACAACACACACACACACAACACATATATATATATATATATATATATATATATATATATATATATATATATATATTTATTTATTTATTTATTTATCATCACACGACATATGCACATATTATCACAAAACATGCAAATATCATCACACACATCATAAATATATCATCACACACATCTTATATACATATCACACATAATAAGTAAATATCATATACATATTATCTCACAGAATATGCAAATATTATTAGACATATGATTTACATATCATCACACAAAACATGAACATATCATCACATAGATCATGTACATATCATCATAAGAATTAATCTATATTCTCAGAAAAAAGAATAAGAAATTCACAAATTATAGATCGCTACACAAATCTTGCACATATAATTACGTAATGTGCACATAGCATCACAAACTACATAAGAGTTCATCTATATTCTCAGAAAAAAAAAAAGAATAAGAAATTCAGAAATGATATATCATCATACAGATCTTGAACATATCATTACAGAGAATGTGCACATAGCATCACAACTATATGAAAACTCATATATATTCTTAGAAAAAAATTAGAAGAAATTTACAAATGAAATATCATTACATAGATCTTGAACATATCATCACAGAGATCTTGCACATATCATCAAAAGGTACATATAGTATCTTTTTATCACAATTCTAAAATATAAACAAACCTCCATTCAAAATTCTGAAACTAAACTGAGGAGTAGTAATAAATCAGAGAATCCTAAAAATTCAAAGCATATCAATCAATGATTAAACCCTAAAATCGAAAGCATATAATTTGTTGTGTATTCAAGGGTTGAAGAGCAGAAAGAAAGGGGAATTGAGAAGAACCCTAATTGCAATTGTAGAATTGGGGATCTGATTCAGGAAGGAGATGCAAGCCCGGGCCGAGTTGAAGTGGGTTCGGTCACCACCAAGGAAGCGACACGTGGAGTACGCGTGGATAGGCAGGCAAGAGCGGACTTGGGCGAGAAATGAAGGATAACTAAGGGGCATTGTCTTCATTTACAATCTCATTATTATTATTAGTTTTCTTAAATTAAATGTGGAGATATTTTGTTAAGGGAATCTGGTATTGTGGTCCCAAAATGCTAGGTGTAACATGTACCTTATTTAAGGGAAACAAATGGAACGGAAATGCAGTTTTTGGAGAATTAATCTTTCAGCTCTCCCATTTCTCTCTCTTCTATCATATCTTCCTCTCAAAGTATCTTCTAATTCATCATCATATACAATTTAATATCCATCACAGTTCCATAAATTAAGCAAACACAACATTTGGTATCCAGAGCACACTCCTGGGCATGTCAGAAATTACAAGATTCAAGGATTTACAAGAGGCACAGAAAAAAATAGATCAAACTCTCCAAATGGAAACAAAAAAGAGGGAACTAACAGAGATCAAGTTACAGGAGCAATTGACCAGCACAAACAATGAACTGCAAGAACAAATCACAAAAATCAAGGCTGAGATTAAGGAGCAGATCTCTGGGATCAGCAACAGGTTTGATCAGTTGACAACAGTCCTCGCAGCTATTCAACTTCAACTACAGAATCCAAATCAGGGGAGGAAACATACTGAAGAATCCATTCTGGGGGAGCCACCACCACATCCTGCATTTGAAGGAATTAATCACAAAAATTAAATTATTACAAGGCACAGAGAAAACACTACCAGTCAGGTTATGAGCCCTATTCCCAAAATTGATTTTCCCCATTTTGATGGCACTAATGCAAGATCTTGGATATTGAGGTGTAATAGCTACATTAAACTAATCCCTAACATACCAGATCTACAGAGGGTAAACTTGGCTATTATGCATCTAGAGGGGAAGGCAGCCTTGTGGTATCAGAATTGGGGTACCAGGTTAGGAGATGTTTCATGGGCTCAGTTCATTGATTTGATACCTGCAAGGTTTGAGGAATTAAAGGAATCTAAAATCATTGCTGAGTTTAATAAGTTAAAATTCCATGGCAACTATGAAGAACATGTTGAGAGGTTTGAGGAGCTCAAGTCATTATGTTAATGGGCAACCATGGGAAATTTTCTGAAGAGTACTTTATTGCTAGTTTTGTCAGTGGACTGAATGATGAACTGCAGGCATTCATCACCATGTTTAACCCACATTCTCTGCAGCACACTATATAATTTGGCAGGAAATAGCTACTTATACTTGATGCCATCACCAGGAAAGTAAAAGGAGCCACTAGGGTGAATCAAGGAACTTATTACCCTCCTAAAAACAGGGTTGAGGCAGCTCAAGCAAATCTCATCAAAACAATTACACCTCAAGGTAACAAGGGACCTATCAAACTACTCACTGCTAATGAGATGGTTGCTAGGAGGGAGAAGGGACTATGTTACAATTGTGATGAGTAGTTTTTCTATGGCCACAGGTGCAAAAATAGGATTACCTACATGATAATGACTAGGGAGGAAGAGCTGCAGTGCTCAAACATGCAAAGCACCCAAGAACCATTAGGAGAAACCCCTGCAGATTTGGAAGAAGTTCAAATGACCTTAAATACCCTCTCAGGGGAATCAGGAACTACTACTATGAGGATGATGGGCTGTTGTGGTGGTCATCAGTTGCATATTCTTATTGATTCAGGCACCCTGAGTTTTATGCAAGAAGAAACTGCTAAGAAGTTAGGGTGTAAGTTGGAAGGGGTGAAACCCATTCTTGTAAAGGTATCTAATGGTCAAAAGATGGTCAGCTCACACAGGGGAGAGGAATTCCAATGGGATATGCAAGGGCAAGAATTCACTTACCCATTGAGACTATTACAACATGAGGGATATGATCTGATTTTAGGGGGAGATTGGCTCAAAACTTGCACCCCTATAGAGTTGGATTATGAGAAAATAACAGTTACAGTCAATGCTGGAAGGAAGAGGGTTAAGTTGCATGCTCTCACTACCCAACCTGAGCTCCACCTTATTACAGAACCTGCCTTGTATAAACTGATATAGTCAGATGAGGGGGAGGAGGTACAAGAACTGTATTGGGTCACTATGCAGAAGACAGATTAGGAGGACAATCCTATATTGGGATTTCTACTGGATGAGTATGAATATGTATTTGCTGAACCACAGGGGTTGCCACCAGAGAGGGGGATTGAACATCAGATTTTGTTAAAACCTGACAGCTCACCTAAGCACCACTACCCTTACATGACCACCCATGAACATAAGGATGAGATAGAAAGAATTATCAAGGAAATGCTGGAGAGTGGAATTATTCAGAACAGTAAGAGCCCATTTGCACCCTCTGTCATTCTGGTTAAGAAAAAGGACTCTACTTGGAGGTTATGTGTGGATTACATGTATCTCAACCAGCTCACAATTAAGCATGATTACCTTATTCCTGTGATAGATGAGTTACTAGATGAACTGCATGGAGATAAGTATTTTTCCAAGATTGACTTAAGGTCAGGATACTTTCAGATTCTTATGAAGCCTGAACACAGGTTCCTCACAGCCTTTAGAACTCACTATGGTCATTATGAGTTCTTGGTTATGCCTTTTGGGTTGTGCAATGCACCTTCTAACTTTCAGTCCCTAATGAACCAGGTTTTCAATGATTGCCTAAGGAAATCGATTCTGGTGTTTTTTTGATGACATCCTGGTTTATAGTCATACCCTTGATGAGCATAAGGAACATTTGAGGCAAGTCTTACACAAACTGAGGGAGAACAAACTGTATGCTAAAAGGAGCAAATGCAGCTTTGGAAGGTTAGAAATAGAGTACTTAGGCCATATCATTTCACAACAAGGAGTATCCACTGATCCAGACAAGATCAGTAGTATGGTCCAGTGGCCAAAACTTACTACTGTCAAACAACTAAGGGGATTTTTAGGTCTGACTGGGTACTATAGGAAATTTGTGAAGGGTTGTGGAGTCCTGAGCAGACCACATACTGAGCTGTTGAAGAAGGTAAAGTTTGAATGGGGTGAACAACAAGATTTGGCTTTCAATAAGCTCAAAAATGCAATGGTAAGTGCCCCAGTGTTGGCATTACCTGATTTTAAGAAAACATTTATTTTGGAAACTGATGCCAGTGGCACTGGAGTTGGAGCTGTATTGATGCAGGAGGGGAGGCCTATCTCTTACATGAGTAAAACATTATGCCCTAGGAATCAGGCACTTTCAGTCTATGAAAGGGAGTTTTTAGCAGTTCTCGTGGCAGTACAAAGGTGGAAGCACTATTTGTAGGGTAATAGATTCACCATAAGAACTGATCAACAGACATTGAGACACTTACTAGATCAGAAAATCATGACACCAACTCAACATAGGTGGATCACCAAGCTCCTTGGTCTAGACTATGTTATTGAATACAAGAAGGGGAGTGACAATAGGGTGGCTGATGCTTTGTCCAGACTAAACCTGATAGAAAGTTGCTGTGAGGCTATATCTACTGTAACTCTAACATGGGTACAACAAGTGGTGCAGAGTTACAAGGGGGATGCTTACATGTCAAAAATCATTGGGACTAACACCATAGACCCTAAATCCTACCCTCAATTCACCTTAAAGGAAGGAGTACTCAGATATAAGGACAGATTGGCAGTTGGGGCAGGCAATGAGTTAAGACAATCTATCCTCAGGGCTATGCACTCTTCTTCTTTTGGGGGACATTCTGGTATACAAGGAACCTATATGAGGCTTAAGAGAATCTTCTATTGGCCTGGAATGAAGAAGGATGTGACTAATATAGTGTAAGGGTGTGAGGTGTCCAGGATGACCAAACCAGAGTATGGAGCCTACCCTGGCCTACTCCAGCCCCTACTTGTCCCAGAACAGGCTTGGACCCACATTACCATGGATTTCATTGAGGGTTTGCCTAAGTCCTATGGCAAGAATGTGATACTAGTGGTTATTGACAGGTTCACTAAGTATGCACATTTCCTAACCCTATCCCACCCCTTTACAGCAATGGATGTGGCTCAGACCTTCCTCGACACTATTTATAAACTCCATGGCATGCCTGTTAGCATGGTAACTGACAGGGATAAGATATTCACTAGCTATTTCTGGCAAGAGCTTTTCGAATTAATGGGGGTAAGGTTGGACATGACATCAGCATACCATCCATAATTAGATGGGCAAAGTGAAAGGTTGAATCAGAGTTTAGAGGATTACTTAAGGTGCATGGTTCATAAAATACCTAAACAATGGGACAAATGGATACCATTGGCAGAGTTCTGGTACAATACTAACTTTAATGCTGGCCTAAAGCTCACACCATTCCAGGCACTCTATGGCTACCCACTCCCACTCTACAACTTGTCTTCCTATTTAGACTCTGACAACAAAGATGTACAAACATGCATGCAAGAGAGAGAGTACATTACTGAAGTAATCAGGGAGAACTTGACACATGCACAACAAAGAATGAAGGCTTATGCAGATAAACACAGGAAGGACAAATCTTTTGAAATATGTGATTTTGTTTTTCTCAAATTACAACCATTTCGGCAAAACTCAGTGGTGGTTAGGAAAAATCTCAAACTTTTGGCTAGGTACTTTGGACCATATGAAATAATTGAAAGGATTGGGGAGGTTGCTTACCGCTTGAAACTACCTGAAGGGTCTAAGATCCACCCGGTGTTCCATGTTTCTCTGCTAAAGGGACAGGTACTTGCTAGGGTACCTATATGTAGGGATCCACCTCCCACGGGTCCGAATGGTTGCTTCAAACTCCAACCTTACGAAGTGCTTGATTCAAGGGAGATAACTCGTCGAAGGGAACCAGTGCCTCAGATATTAGTCCGTTGGGATGACCACGAACCGCCTGCTGCCACCTGGGAGGATGTTGATTCTATACGCCGCAAGTTTCCAACTTTTGACTCTCGAGGACGAGAATCACGAAAAATGGGTGGTGGGTGGTGGGTGGGTATTGTTGTGTATTCAAGGGTTGAAGAGCAGAAAGAAAGGGGAATTGAGAAGAACCCTAATTGCAATGATAGAATTGGGGATCTGATTCAGGAAGGAGATGCAATCCCGGGCCGAGTTGAAGTGGGTTTGGTCACCACCAAGGAAGCGACATGTGGAGTACGCGTGGATAGGCAGGCAAGAGCGGACTTGGGCGAGAAATGAAGGATAACTAAGGAGCATTGTCGTCAATTGAGAAGAACCCTAATTGCAATGATAGAATTGGGGATCTGATTCAGGAAGGAGATGCAAGCCCAGGCCGAGTTGAAGTGGGTTCGGTCACCACCAAGGAAGCGACATGTGGAGTACGCGTGGATAGGTAGGCAAGAGCGGACTTGGGCGAGAAATGAAGGATAACTAAGGAGCATTGTCATCATTTAAAATCTCATTATTATTATTAGTTTTCTTAAATTAAATGTGGAGATATTTTGTTAAGGGAATCTGGTATTGTGGTTCCAAAATGGTGTAACATTTACCTTATTTAAGGGAAACAAATGGAACGAAAATGCAGTTTTTGGAGAATTAATCTTTCAGCTCTCCCATTTCTCTCTCTTCTATCCTATCTTCCTCTCCAAGTATCATCTAATTCATCATCATATATAATTTAATATCCATCACAGTTCCAGAAATTAAGCAAACACAACATAATTATAATATATCGATTTATTTTTGTGATGAATCAATAGCAATCAATGGTGAAACATCATCAATCGATGATGAAACATCAATTCGTTTATGAACTTAGAAGAAAAAAAAGAGAAAAACTGGAAACTTACTCGAGTTTTATTTTTCAAGTAATTCTTTACTTTTTATGAAGGCCGAAGCCTCAGTCAACATATCCCTCCCAGTAGGCTCGACGTCCCTTTATCTATGGGATTCAAACCCAGGGTATGCCATATTTCGGAATATACCCAATCAACGACCCAAATCTTATCTTCACCTCCGACGCGACTAGGAAAAATGGGAATAGGTACCACAATTAGTCAAGCAAGAATCACAGGCAACCTGCTCGATTGATTGCCCAAACTACTCGTGCCTGACAAATAGTAACGGTGACATATAATAACAGTTGATAGTAACAATCGATAACAGACAGTCGAGTTCAAATGATATAAATAACCTTTGATATAAAATCATATAATTGGACTTATGACTAATCACAAGCACAAGGTCAATGCAAACTTGCATATTTTCCCTCAAAATACTATTTTTCAAAAGGCCTATACAAGTAGATAAATATGTTCAAGCAACAAGTGCATCATGATTTGAAAAATCTCAAATTTTCCAGTTAAGAATATTTTACTCACAGATAAGCACAAACAACACATTATGGTTTGGAAATCTTTAAATTCCTCAGTTAAGAAATTTTTACTCACCTTCATTGAAGTTCTTTCCAGAATCAAGCATATTGCTACGACGACTTTACGAGGTTCCCAATCTAGTACATGGAAGGTCTCGACACTACCGAATAAAAGCCCATGTAGAATCCTAAAATATAATATAATATAATATAGTTATAAAAATTAGAAATATAATATATAATAAAGTAATATCTAAGATTCTAAGACACTTGGAAGTGAAACTAATAATCTACAGCACAAAATATGATAATTAGTACGTTCGGGCCTCAATTCTTGAGACTTGAAGTTCAACGGGAAACTTTATAATTTTGGATACGTCTTACATAGGAGGATGTTATAACGAAGCTTATGGATCAAATTTCAAGTCATTCAGAGGTCATGTAACCCATTTTGGCTCGTAAATAAGAAAGTTGTAAGTTTTTGCAAAAATAATAAAGTAATTAGGTCAAAATGAAATTTTAAGAACTTTTAAAAGCGTGTGGGGGTCAATATGAAGTTTTCAATACTCTGATTAGGGTCAATTTGAAATAAACCAAAACTGAATTTGGGAGGACTAATATGAGATTTAAGAGGGTTAGATTGAAATTTACAGAAGCTATAATTAAGTCCAAAATTCTATCTAATTCCCAAAACCACACCCCTCATCTTCTGGGCCATTTCATTTGATCCCCTAAACTTTCTACCACCTCCTGCCATACCCGTCTCTTCCCTTAGTGGGCCCAGCCCCTCTCTGGCGACCACCGCAACATCAGTCGTCACCAAAACACTCATCAAACTCTTGATACATCACACACGTACATATGTCGTATAAAGACATACGCACATCGCACACAATTACACAAACAATCGAAAAATAATGATCTAAACTAAAATCTGAGACCAGCAAAACGTTTCTCACGAAAATGACTTTTAGTTATTATGAAATTCATTAAATCCTGATAATTTGAAAGGCTGGAGTGGGCAACCGCCGGCGAGCAAGTTTGTGGCCCCGTCATGACTTCTCCGACATCGGTTCATAAAATTAAATGGATAATTAAATACTACTCATCAATACAAATAACTTGATTTATTCAACTACAATTTTGGACCTTTGATTCACCGAAAAATGGCTGTCAAAGTTCGACGGTGGTCGCGAGTCATGACAGTACGCAGAGATTTTGCTAGCATTTTTCCAATGATCCAGAGATCCAATTGTCGATCGGGAGGTGTCGTTGGAAACCTTCTAAACTAGATATATAAGGTGTGAATTTGTAATGATCTGGTAGTTGATTTTTGTCACGAGTTTGTCGAAATCAATGGTTTTAAGGCAGTGAAGGGGCGTGAGACCAAAATGAAAGAAAAAAAATGGTGTTTGCTTATATGATTAAAAACTGAGAAGATATGCCAAGGCAAATCGGTTTGGAATTGAGCTTGCCTTTGGGCTTGGTTTATGGGTTCAAATCTTTGGGCCAACCTTGGGCTCAAGGGTTTGGGGCCTATTTAATTGGAACAAGTTTGAAGGATTTTGACTCCAATTTAATACATTGAGTCAAAATAAAATTATATAATGTGTATCTGATCTCGCTACGGAATAAAATGAATAGAAATCAAAGTTTCATAATGTTTAAAATATCCGATTAATAATTATTGTAATAAAATATACTATTGAAATGAAACAAAATATAATGATTAAATTGGTTAAAATAAATTATAGGTTTAAAATAGACGGGCTTCACATTCTCCCCTCCTTAAAAGAATTTGGTCCCCAAATTCCCTTCTTAGATAGTATAGGTAATTCTAAACTACTGCACTGTGCTTAAATCCAATAGCCACTCTATCAAGATACTAGATATAAATGACTAAAATGAATACAAATGAGTATTAGTGCAATAACATCAATAAAAGATGAGATTGAGAATATTGGGTAATTAGGTCAGAATAAATGCAACTTACAAATGAAAAGAAACGGACAAATTGAGTAATGGAGAATTAAATGACTGGTAAATCGAGAATATTGGTACGTATAATGTATTGGTCGTTGTAATCGTAAACTTCAAATGGAATCTCAAAGTTTGGTAGTATCAAATAGCGAGAGTAAAACAACAAATTTATACCAATATAATCAAAACGAGTCCAACGAAACAATTTCCCAATATAAATGAAATCATTCGAATGTTCAGTCATGAATGAAATCAATGTGAAAGTAAAATAAAAAGTTTGATAGTTGATGTGATGAAAGGGACAAAATAGTAAAATAACCCAGGTTAAGAGAAAGTACAAGTCAGAATCTATGTCCAAAGACAGAATAGACGAACAAAGTGATAATAAAACAAATAATGTGAAGTCAAAAGGTGTAGATATATGATATATATAAGAAATACTCATATAGAAAATTAAAATATTAATAATTCTAAATCGTTATACAAATTTAAATATCTAAGGAAAGCTTATTCGGTTTGACCACTGCTCCGAATACAGATTTATCAGAGAGGAAAAATTATAGAAAGAGAAATGAGAAAAGTTTTAAGATAAGGTGTATAGTTTTCAGAACATACAAATAGAAAGGTTACAAATAATGAGATAACAAATAAGTTTTCTAATGGTAGAATAATCAAAAGCTTTCAGAATGGGTTACAAATTATATAGCGAATAACAAAAAAAATGCAACACCACTGGTGTAGCAAACAAAACAAGTGAGCACTAACAACAGTAGAAGGGTCCATTCCCTAGAATAAGCAAAGATAAATTCTTAGATAAAAGAGGAATAAAATAGAAGGGTGATTGAATAGCGAGGTGAGGTAAAAAGGTAAAATTAATTCCACCAAGATGGAAGATAAACTAGAAAACAAAATTAGGCAAAACCTTACGAGTATTTCAAAAGTAAATGATATAAGGAGGTCCACAATCAAGAAACAATCTATCAAGTAGAGCAAAGAACTACTAACATTAGAGTACTAGAAAATGACTACCAATAAAGAGTATAAACTTCATTTCTTTACTGAGAAGAAAAGTCGTAACTAAGAAAATGATTGAAAAGATAAGAAGAATTTCGAAGTGAAATTTCAGATATTTTGAATCGTCAAGTAGACTGGATAATAAGTATTGAAGATACATTAGCGTATCAAGTGAATCTAGTTGACATCAGTCTCTTGAAGGTTCAGTGGCAAATAGGTGATAATTATCATTCAAATTAATCAGGAGTTCAAGTGAATTAAAGTTACGAAACAAACATTGACACTGAGTGCAAAACAGGAAATCACTAAGAATAAGAGATATACCACTTAACGCTCAAAGAGAATACATTGGCAACAAATGACGCAACAATTTTCAAAGTATAGCTTGAAGGTCCAAAATGATAGTGAGGTTCATGATCCCAAAATTCATGAGAAAAGCAATTAGGGAACTGTAGAATATTTAAACATCCTAAGTCAGAACTCGATAATGAAAGGTAGTCAGAAAGGACGATTTCTATGAGCGAATAACTATAAAAGAAATATTTAAGAGTGTAAAGAAATGATATTAAGGTGTCCACCTTGAATATGGAACAGTGATAGAAGGCAAAAAGAAACAAAATAAGAACTCCTATGAATAAGACAAACAAGATATGGAACTTGTTAGATTTTAGGTACAAGAGAGAGACGAAAACATGGATAAAGACCTTCAAACTCAAGATGAATTTCTATTCAATAAATTCAAGAGGAGGTATTAAAAATAACCTAATGCTCAGAAGATAGTGTCATAAGAGATGAGAATCTTTAGAAACAAAAGTTGATATTCAGCGTAATGAATATGCAAAGTTCACCATTCAACCAAGATCCAAGAAAATAATGGTTATAGATTAGAACAAGTGATAACGTCATAAAATGAAATCGATCAAAGAATCTCTAAGTTTACAATGAGGTATTTAACCAGCAAAAAGAATCACAATATGGTTGATAAAGAAAGTTTTAGGAAGAGTGGTCAAACTCTTATTTTTTTTAAAAAAGTATCACTATTAGACATTAGATAGGAAGCATAAATCCAATTCTCACAAAGAGAAGTCAGCTAAGGGTCATTCATAACAAAATAGAATCATAAAGTTAAGAAACTGAGATTCCTCAAAGGATAAATAGTCTAATATTTAGAATAATACTATAGCGACTTGGTCGATTTCGGGTTTAGGATTTTTATGGAGAATAACTAAATTGGTGATAATTCACCATATGAAACAAAAGAATTTTACAAGAAAATACTCCACATTTAAGTACAAGATCCTCTATGAATGAGTAAGTTATTCATGAGCTTGAGATGCGAGGTGCCGATTGAGAAAAACAAAGAGATTACTGATTTGAGCTGGCTTAATTATCATGAAATAATAATTTGGATTGCAAAAGTTCAGGTAAAAATAATAAAAGTCTTAGCGAGAATGTAAGCATAAAAGATCATGGTTCTTGTTCAGTCAAAGGAAATGGAACAAAGTTGAAAAGATCAACAAGTAATTAACCAATTTATCTAAATGAAATGGATGATCGAGATTATCTCAAAAGTAAAGAATGAATGTAATCAATGACCACTTTTCTAGTAGGATAATAAAATAAATAATAGGTTGAAGACGGAAAGGTATCATGTGCAATAACTCTATTTTGAATGAAGGTCGAATACAGAGTATATAAACTCTAAATGAAAGTGTAAATGGAATAGTAATTTGAATGAGACTGAATTAAGGTTTCATTAGACAAGATATAATACTGATAGTGAAACACTAATATATCCATAAGTATGACTAACCTAAATTAGTAGATTGGAAATCCTTAAATAACTAATGATAAATAAAACTTAAATAGTGACTTACGCACCAGAGGTCTCCTCGTATAGCTCGGGGACTATTTTCTTCTTTGTTGTTGATTGATATCATATCTTGAGTATCCTCCAACTTGCGTTAGCCTTTTGAAAATGTATGTCTATTTTTTTAATTTTAATCTTCTTTGCTGCTCCTTGTTGCATTTCTTTCGATTGTCGTGCCTCATGGGGTTGTCTTATAAACTTTCTTTCCATTATTTTCTTGAACAATGATGACATGAGCTTGTTGATAATCATAGCATGCATCATCCAATGGTTTATCTCCTCCAAGCAAAAGTCCCACATCATCCTTTGGTAAGAGAAAATGAGCTCACACGACTTCCTTCCATGTCAAAGCAGTGTTCGTGATATTGATCCGTACATGCATTATCTCTTACTTGTTCAGCTCTTTCGTTAATTCAACCCTTTGTGATGTTGAAGATCTCCACTCGTTGACTTGACTCTTCAGTTTTTTGAATGTTTCATCTTAATAATCAGCATCGGTGACAAATACAAGTTCACCTGCGACACTTTCTTGACGAGGCTTTTGAATTTGATAGGTCTGTAACTCCTTTGAAATTGGTAGTTGAGTCTGGACTCTCATTAGAACATCATGGTTCAGGAATTGCTTAGCTAATAAAGCTTCCCCTTTAGAAGCGAGAAGAGAAAAGTAATGCTAAAATCTAAATATCAAGGAAGTTGATGATGACTTCAAGATAAACAAAAACTCAGACAAGTATTGAAATTAGAAGGAGGTCGAGGTTACGTAGTGAAAGAATTGATGTTCAAGTTTGACAATCTAAAGATGAAAAATTCTCACGTCAACTATCTAATTGACATAAGTTGGTAGTTACTCCTTACTCTGCCAATGTCATTACTAATATTCTAATTCTCAAGTCCAAAATGGCAGTGACATTCCAATCAGAGGCCAAAGACCCTATCCTGAGTACACTTAAGTGCAACTCCTTTGCACTCAATCTATGATACCACTCCTGTAACGCCCCAAATAATATACTACATTAATAATAATAATATAAATAAATAAATAAACAATCTCCCATATTCTGTTCGTTAAAACTTGTTGCATTGGTAGACTCAATACAAATTTATATAAACAAAAGCAAAATTGATAAGAGGTAACCCTAGCCAATGAGCCACTCTTCACCAGGAGGATTAAGATCAGGGTCACTCTCATAACGTCAATATCTGGAGAGTTTGGTTTTAAAATAAAAGAGAGCATGAGCTAAAAGAGCTAAGTGAGGTAAAGCAAATGAAAATAAAAATTTTCTTTTAAAATATAAAATTGACAAGAGTTTAGAAAATAATTTTTATAAGATATCAAAGTACTTGGTGTGCAAAACTATTTTCATGCGTGCAAAAAAAACTCTAGTCAGCAACAAACACATAATTTAATCAAATTATTACTTCGGTATTTTAATCAAAAATAAAATATTTTAGAAAAAATAAACAATATATTTTCCCAAAATTTAACCAATTATCGCATTTAGGATAGACAATTAATACTAACTTATTTTCAAGAAAACCAATAGAAATAGTTAACAGTTGAACAGACAGGAAATATGTCTCAGTCAGTCCGATTAGTGAGAGTCGGGTACGAAACTTTAGAGGTGTCTCCCGCGCGTAGCACTTAGCTCCCGAAGTACTTTAGAGGTGGCTCCCACGTATAGCACTTAGCTTCCGAGCCAGATTAACTCACATAAACGTAGAATCGATGTTGATCAAACATCGACCAACATGTTTCCACTCACCATGAAAGGTGACACTCCAATAAGCCAAAACCTCAGTCCCCTTATCCCTCCTAGGAGGCCCAACGTCCCTTTAGTTATGGGATTCAAACCCAGTGTATGACATATTCCGGAGTATACCCAATATACGACCAAAATCCTGTCGTCATCTCCGACTCGACCAGGTAAAATGGGAATAGGTACCACGAGTAGTCAAGCAAGAACAATAGCCAACCTGCTCTATTGATTGCCCAAACTACTCGTGCTTGACAGATAGTAACAGTGACAGACAGTAACAGTTGATAGTAATAATTGATAACAAACAGTCGAGTTCAAAAGATATCAATAACCTTTGATATAAAATCATATAATTGTACTTATAATTAAGCACAAGCACAAGGTCAATGCACACTTGCATATTTTTCTCGAAAATACTATTTTTCAAAAGGCTCATACAAGCAGATAAATATGTTCAAGCAACAAGTGCATCATAATTTGAAAATTCTCAAATTTCTAGTTAAAGATATTTTACTTACAGATAAGGACAAATAACACATTATGATTTTAAAATCTTCAAACTCCCTAGTTAAGAAAGTTTTACTCACCTTCATTGAAGTTCTTTCCATAATCAAGCATATTGCTACGACGGCTTTACAAGGTTCCCGATCTAGTACATGAAAGGTCTCGACACTACCAAATAAAAGCGCTTGTAGAGTCCTAAAGTATAACATAATTATAAAAATTAGAAATATAATGTATAATAAAAGTAATATATAATATTCTAAGACACTTGGAAGTGAAACTAATAATCTATAACACAGAATATGATAATAAGGACGTTCGGGACTCAATTCATGAGATTTGGAGTTCAAAGGGTAAATTTATCATTTTGGATACGTCTTACATAGGAGGATGTTATAACGAAGGTTATGGTTTTAAAGTTCAAGTCATTCAGAGGTCGTTTGACCCATTTCGTCTCGAAAATAAGAAAATCGCACGTTTTTACAAAAATAATAAAGTAATTAGGTCAAAATGAAATTATTAGAACTTTTAAAAGTTTTTTGGGTCAATCTGAAGTTTTCAAGACTCTGATTGGGGTCAATTCGAAATAAACCAAGATGGGTGGACTAAACTGATACTTTAGAGGGTTAGATTGAAATTTACAGAAACTATAATTAAGTCTGAAATTCTATCTAATTCCCAAAACTACACCCCTCAACTTCTGACCCATTTCATTTGGACCCTTAAAATTCCTACCACCTCATTCCATGCCCGTCTCTTTCCTTCGTCGGCCCATCTCCTTTCCGGCGACCACCCCAACATCAGTCATCACCAAAACACTTATCAAACTCTCGATACATCACACACGTACATATGTCGTAGAAGGACATACGCACATCACACACAATTACATAGACAATCAAAATAAAATGATCGAAACTGAAATTCGAGACTAGCAAAATGTTTGTCACGAAAAGGATTTTCAGCTAATATAAAATTCATTAAATTCCAAAAGTCCAAAAGGCCGGAACATGCGACCGCCGACGAGTGGCGCTTCGTGGCCCCATCACTACTTCTCCGATATCGGTTCATAAAATTAACTGGATAATTAAATATTACTCATCAATACGAACAATTTGATATATTCAACTACGTTTTTGGACCTTCGATTCGCCGGAAAATGGCCGTCAAAGTTCGACGGTGTCGGTCGTGAATTGTGGCAGTACGCAAAAATTTTACTGGTATTTGCCAATGATACAGAGCTCCGATCGTCGATCGAGAGGTGTCGTTGGAAACCTTACTAAACTAACTATCCACGGTGTGAATTTTGTAATGATCTAATGGTCGAGTTTTTGTCACGAGTCCAACGAAATCAATGATTTTAAGGCGTTGAAGGGGCGGTGAGACCAAAATGAAAGAAAAAATGGTGCCTGCTTATATGATTGAAAACTGAGAAGATATACCAAGGCAAAGGCGGTTTGGAATTGGGTTTGCCTTTGGGCTTAGTTTATGGGCTCGAATTTTTGGGCCAACATTGGGCTCATGGTTTTGGGCCTATTTAATTGGGAAAAGGTTGAAAGATTTTAATATCAATTTAATACATTTAGTTAAAATAAAAATATATAATGTGTATCTAATCTTGCTGTGAAATAAAATGAATAGAAATTAAAGTTTCATAATGTCTAAAATATTCGAATCGAAAGTTATTGTAATAAAATATTTCTATTAAAATGAAATAAAATATAATAATTAAATTGATTAAAATAAATTGTGGGGTTAAAATAGACGAGATTCACACTACCAGTTTAAAGATTATTTTGTACCACCAAAATGACATAGTGAATGACAGGAAACCAAATCAACATGCATACATTGAATTTGATTGAAAGTTTGAAATTTAATATATTATTTGAGATAAAATATTTACTTATATTGAATTAGACCAGTGATTTAATCTTTCAATCCACGAGATACATGATTGACACATGTATCAAAATTATAATAATAGTTTCAAAACACAAATCAATACAAACTAGTGTAGGTTTTTCAATGACAATTTTGATAAATGATACTCCCTCCGTTTTAAAATAAGTGTCGTTTTAGAGACTCAATTTTATTTCAAATTAAGTGACGTTTTAGAATTTTTCGCCACTTTATTCCAATTTTATCCTCGTTTATTTTAAAAAAATACAAACAACTATATGGTGATAGAGTAACTAAAGAGAAAGAATGGAAGTAATTAAATGTGTATATTATTAATTGATTGAGGATGTATTGGTCAAATATTATATTCCTTAATTTTGAACAAAAACTTTAAAACGACACTTATTAAAAAACGGAGGGAGTACTATACTTGTGCCAAAAATAGGAAATATTGAACACCATTTTAATTAGAAGATCCCCTCGAAGTATAACCGCCGGTCAAAAAGACAAACAAAAAATAAAATAGAGCTAGTGTTCTTAGAAGTTAGAAGAACCAACATACTATAAAATAAGAAATACAATGGAAAGAGAGTGTCAAAGTTGTGTGTGGCCCATGCAACTCACCAGCTAACAGCTAATCCATTACCTAGCGTGCCACAAATTTCCATCCTCAAAAAACCCTAAACAAGTACAATTTCAATTTCCAATTAACCCCACCACAAGGGGTCCGCGAATTCCCCGCGCTTTTTCTCCCCATTTCCTTTCCCCCCTTTATAAGCCCCAAATATCCCCTCATCTTTTTCCATCATTCTCAGCCTTTTTTCCATATTCTAAATTATCCATGCATGGCTACTGAAAACGTCAACCCCATACACGATCAAGAAAACTCATCCGGCCGGCATTCCATGTACCGAGGGGTCAGGAGCCGGAGCGGGAAATGGGTGTCGGAGATCCGGGAGCCACGTAAGACCACGCGCATATGGCTGGGCACATACGCCACCCCGGAAATGGCGGCCGCCGCCTATGACGTGGCGGCACTGGCGCTGAAAGGCTCGGAGGCAACGATTAACTTCCCCGATTCAGCTCCTTCGTACCCTACACCCGCTTCTCACTCCGCAAGCGACATCCAAGCGGCGGCGGCGGCCGCTGCAGCCGCCATGGCCCCGGTGAAAAGAGGCGGCGGCACCCCGCCGGAGAACGAAGCTTCGTCGAGCGTGCAAGAGTTTGTGGACGAGGAGGCGTTGTTCGACATGCCCAAACTGCTGGTGGAGATGGCGGAGGGCATGCTGGTCAGCCCGCCGAGGCTGAAGCCGGCGGCGGAGGAAGAGGAGTCGCCGGAGAATTATTATTCGAGAAACGATGGTCTTTGGAGCTACCGTTGATTCTGGTGAGTCAAGAAAAATGATCTTGGTGAGCTAAGCAGATCATGAAAAATGCCAGAATATTATAATATATATACGTACAGTACAATATGAGAGTGTGGTTGGACTACCTTTTTGGACCAATTCCTCTCCTTTTTTTTTAAGTTTAATTATAATTAAGTTGAATTGTGGATTCTGTCCTGGCTTGCTTTTTGTTCTCAAGGTTTAAGCAATGAAAGTCCAGGGTACTATTGTGTATAATAGTGTGCTAGTATGTTTGTACTTATTTTCTTGCATTGATTATGTGGCACTTGTAAAGTGATTGAATAAGCTATTTTTAGATACTAGCTTGTTTGAATTGATTGGTACCTCAGCTAAATTATGCCTACGCGTTAGGGCAATCAAAAAGTATAAAAAAATTTTAAAATTTTAAATAGTTGTGATGTAATGTGATGAAAAAGATGATAATAATAAGAACCAAATAAATCGTAAAATGCATATCCACGTACTTAGAAAGTTTGCATAGTGGGGTATTAAAAAATTAGCCTTTTAAGAACAAAATTAGACTTAAGATGGATGATGAAGGGGCTCTATTCGTGTATTAATTGGTTTGAGATGTTATAGCTGTCATAGTTCCTCGTTCACATTTTTATCTATCGTAATTGCCAATTTTACAGAATAAAAATATTATATTTATAAGTATCAAATGATCATAATATTATTTTGTTTAATATAATTAAGAGTGTAAAAAATTAAAGATAAAAGTAAAATTAATTAAATAATATTTAATTATTATTAACAAAATAAAAAATAACATAACTCCCTCTTAAGATTATAAATATAACAAATATAATGGAATATTAAAAATTTTAAATTAAGATAAATAGAACGGAGGGGGAGAGTGTACATGAACAAGCTCCCAACGCAACTTCGGAACATGAAACTTCACTCTCCAAAGTGCAAATACAGTTTGAACATTAATTACAATAATAATCGCGGACATTAATGAACGGTCCCTAACCATGAAATGATACAATTGTACCATATATCACACGTGGTGGTGCATTAATGTTCTGAGGCAACTTCTAACTCAATAGCGATGAATGTGAAAGATAATAAATGAAGAATATAGCGGATAACTTTTGGGGGGCCACTTAAATTATTTTTGTTGACACAGTTGTATAAAAAAAAAGATTAAAAAAAATACAAATATAAATTAATATTAATAATTAGTATAACCATAAAAAAACCAAAAGTTTATGAAAAATATTCAACCGAGTATCGAATACATTTCTTTTTAACTAAAAGAAATACAACGTTCTTTTAAATTTTAAAGTCTTCAATGATATATTCCACACACACATTTCCAGCAATTTCTCTCTTAATATATATTATTAATGCATTTGAGAGAAAATCATCCTTCAATTTGCTCCGTAACCTAGTTTTGACAATATTCGTCGTGGAGAATGATTGTTCTTTAATGGCAGTAGAAACCAGAAGAATAAGCACAAGCACGATCACTCTGAAGAGAATATTGTATGTAGTTGACTTCTTAGCCTTCATCATCCACTGACATAACTCTGAAATTGTTGAAAGATTTTGGTAGTCGGACCCTTTGACTACATTGTACTCGCAATACTTCAACCCCATCTTCAATCGCTCTTTTTGATGCTTGTAAAATCTTGAGTATAAAACTTTTCAACCAAATTACATATATCCACAATTTTGAAAGACTTCACAATTTGTGGATTCAAAGAATTTCTAAGATTGAGCAATTTCATCGCATCATCACTAAAGTGGTCTTTAATCTCTTGCAATTGTGAATCTATCGCACATGAAAAAGGTCTACACTATAATGATGCTCAATGGTGAAATTATCTTGGTGACAGTGTGATCGACCTCGTCTATCAATATATGGAGCGCTGAAATTAGGAATATCAATATTTCAAACATCACAAAAATACTTTACTTTTGCAAGCAAATCATCCCATTTGTTATCTCTCATTTTTTGTAGTAAACTCTTGGTAGATAATACAATCTCCATTGCATTTACAATATCTTGAGATTTACTTTACAAATCCTGACAAAGAGTATCAATCACTACAAAAAAACAACAGTTTTTGGGGAAAAAAACGAGGGAAGTCCCCCTCGATATTTTCCGAAGGAACAACCGAGGGACTAGAATATCCCTGAGGAAAAAACCGAGGAAAAATTTTCCCTCGAATTTCCCCTCGGTAATACGGCGCCAATATTTGCCGCCATAATTATTGAAAGAAATATCGAAAAATTTCCGAGGGCATTTTTTCCGAGGGAACATAGTCCTCGGAAAAACTGAGGGGAATAAATTTCCCTCGAAATTTTATTATTTTTATTTTTTTTTAAAATTACAAAAAACTGAGGGGAGTGTTTTCCCTCGGTTTAAAACCGAGGGAACAATAACCCCTCGTTTTTTTTATTTTTTATAAAATAAAAAAAGGAAAAACTGAGGGCATGGATTTCCCTCGGTTTGAAACCGAGGGAATCACCTTTCCCTCGGGTTTAAACCGAGAGAAATTCATTCCCTCGGTTTTTCCTATTTTTTGAAAAATAAAAAAAATAGAAAAAAATAGAAAAACCGTAAAAATGAAATCAATGCTATCATCTTAGGCACGTGGGGTGGTTTTGACCCAATTTCGATCGAAAAATATCAACGAGCATGTGCGTATCCACACGTGTCGTGTAATTCAATCAACAACAAGATACGATCGATCGATCAACTCCTTCAGTTGGAAACGCGAAGCGAAGAAGCGTCGTGATTTTGACGGGGTGGGGAGGGGTGCGTCTCGGCATCGTGGAACCATGAGGGTCGGGTGTCGATCGTTTAGTACGCGTTTTCTATTTTTTTTTTCTATTTTAAATGAAAAATGAAAAAAAGACTCGAAAAATAGAAAAATTAGTAAAAAATATAAACGAAACTCAAGAAATTACGATCGGGGAGGGGAGAGGTGCGTCTCGGCGCCCCGGAATCACGAGGGTCGGGCGTCGATCGATAACTACGCGTTTTCTATTTTTTTGGATCTTTTTTTATTTTTTAAATAATTAAATAAAAACCGAGGGAATGGATTTCCCTTGGTTTGAAACCGAGGAAATCACCTTTCCCTCAGTTTTAAACCGAGGAAAATCCATTCCCTCAGTTTTTCCTATTTTTTAAAAAATAAAAAATAGAAAAAAATAGAAAAACCGTAAAAATGAAACAAATCCTATCATTTTAGGCACGTGGGGTGGTTTTGACCCAATTTCGATCGAAAAATATCAACGAGCACGTGCGTATCCACACGTGTCGTGTAATTCGACCAACAACAAGATACGATCGATCGATCAACTCTTTCGGTTGGAAACGCGAAGCGATGAAGCGTCGTGATTTAACCGATGCGGGGAGGGGTGTGTCTCGACATCGTGGAACCACGAGGGCCGGGTGTCGATCGTTCAGTACGCATTTTCTATTTTTTTCGATTTTAAATGAAAAGTGGAAAAAACTAAAAAAAAATAGAAAAATTAGTAAAAAAATATAAACGAAACCCAAGAAAATACGATCGGGGCGGGGAGGGGTGCGTCTCATCGTCGTGGAACCACAGGAATAATTATATAATTAGAGTTCAATTTAGGAATAATCACGTAATTAGGGTTCAATTTAGGAATAATTATATAATTAGGGTTCAATTTAGGAATAATTATATAATTAGGGTTCAATTTTGGAATAATAACATAATTAGGGTTAAATATAGGAATAATTAAGTAATCAGT
>BMAC01000151.1:967053-985852 GCA_014905375.1 Phtheirospermum japonicum
ATGAAATCAATCCTATCATCTTAGGGCACGTGGGGTGGTTTTGACCCAATTTCGATCGAAAAATATCAACGAGCACGTGCGTATCCACACGTGTCGTGGTAATTCAACTCAACAACAAGATACGATCGATCGATCAACTCCTTCGGTTGGAAACGCGAAGCGACGAAGCGTCGTGATTTTGACCGGGGTGGGGAGGGGTGCGTCTCGCATCGTGGAACCATGAGGGTCGGGCTGTTCGATCGTTTAGTACGCGTTTTCTATTTTTTTTTTCTATTTTAAATGAAAAATGAAAAAAAGACTCGAAAAAATAGAAAAATTAGTAAAAAATATAAACGAAACTCAAGAAATTACGATCGGGGAGGGGAGAGGTGCGTCTCGGCGCCCCGGAATCACGAGGGGTCGGGCGTCGATCGATAACTACGCGTTTTCTATTTTTTGGATCTTTTTTTATTTTTTAAATAATTAAATAAAAACCGAGGGAATGGATTTCCCTTGGTTTGAAACCGAGGGAAATCACCTTTCCCTCAGTTTTAAACCGAGGAAAATCCATTCCCTCAGTTTTTCCTATTTTTTAAAAAATAAAAAATAGAAAAAAATAGAAAAACCGTAAAAATGAAACAAATCCTATCATTTTAGGCACGTGGGGGTGGTTTTGACCCAATTTCGATCGAAAAAATATCAACGAGCACGTGCGTATCCACACGTGTCGTGTAATTCGACCAACAACAAGATACGATCGATCGATCAACTCTTTCGGTTGGAAACGCGAAGCGATGAAGCGTCGTGATTTAACCGATGCGGGGAGGGGTGTGTCTCGGACATCGTGGAACCACGAGGGCCGGGCGTCGATCGTTCAGTACGCATTTTCTATTTTTTTCGATTTTAAATGAAAAGTGGAAAAAACTAAAAAAAAATAGAAAAATTAGTAAAAAAATATAAACGAAACCCAAGAAAATACGATCGGGGCGGGGAGGGGTGCGTCTCATCGTCGTGGAACCACGAGGGGTCGGGCGTCGATCGTTTAGTACGCGTCGATTTTTTTTCCTTTTTTTTTAATTAAAAAAACCGAGGGACGTAAGTTCCCTCGGTTTTCCGAAGGTTTTTTTGACCCTCATTTTTTTATTTATTTTTTTAAATTAAAAAAATAAACCGAGGAACGTAAGTTCCCTCGGTTTTCCGAGGGCAAACCGAGGGAATGGTGCCCTCGGTTTTTTTAACCTAAATATCAGCAGCACCAGCCGCTCTCTGCGCGTAGAAACAAAAAGAAAGGAAGGAAAGTGCCGCCCACCGTCGCCCGTCGCCCGCCGCCATCGTCGCACCATCGCCCGGCGTCTAGGAGAACTGCTGCAGCCGCAATCATTTGCCCGCCGCTTTCGCCAGACGTCGACGAGCCACTACTGTCGCCTTCGCCAGCTTGCCGACGAGCCACTGCCGTCGCCACCCTTCGCCAGCCTCCGTCGCCAACGTAAGTTATTTTTTTTTTTGTATATTCATGAATTTATTAGTTTAATTTTTAATGTAAAATTATAATTTATATATTATTTGTATGTGTTCATTTATTTTTGATTTTGCAATTATAATTTTTGATGTTCAATTTAGTAATAATTTCAAAATTAGGGTTCAATTTAGGAATAATTATATAATTAGGGTTCAATTTAGGAATAATTATATATTTAGGGATCAATTTAGGAATAACTTCATAATTAGGGATCAATTTAGAAATAATTTCCTAATTAGGGTTCAATTTAGGAATAATTACATAATTAGGGTTCAATTTAGGAATAATTACATAAAGTGTATTCTACGATGGTGGTGAAATACCGTGGTGATCAGTACATGCATGTTTACATAATGTTTCTGTGCGTCTGTTGTTATGGTTTGAATGTGAGGTAATTAAGCTCTCATATACTAAGACGCTGTATTACAGGAAAATCACGTTCTCGAATGGGATAAAGCCTTACCAAAAATTTCAATCATTCTCTAGCCACCCCTCGTGCTGCCCAATTTTTGATAAATTAATATGACAACCGTATAATGTTAGGATGAGTTTTGATCGTAGTTGGATGTACGAGCGAATCAACGACGACTATTTATCCTCAAAATTCGTGGATGGACTTGAGAGTTTTATTAAATTTGAGCAAGCACATTCCGCTCATAAGGACGGACAGAGATTGACATGTCCTTGTAATCGTAGCATATGTAGGAATAGTGGTTACCTGGACGTCTATGAGATTAAGTACCACCTGGTGAAACACGGGTTCATGACGAATTACTATAGATGGATTCACCACGGAGAATCCCGGATCGCCACCTCTAGACGCCATCACGATTTTCATGGTGGAGGACCCTCTTACACCCCTTCTGAAGAATCATCAAACGTGTACATTAATATGGTTCAAGATGCAGCTGGTCCCGATTTTGACGTGGTGGCCGATATGGAAGAGTCGCCGAACGCTGAGGCTCAAAAGTTTTACGACATGTTGAAAGCTGGAAATCAGCCATTGTATCCGGGGTGCGAAGCACATACTCAGTTGTCATTAGTTTCCCGTCTCATGAATTTGAAATCAGAGAATCACATATCTCAAAAGTGTTATGATCAATTGAGTGAATTAATCAAGGAGATTGTACCGAAAGACAATCTCGTACCCGATAACTTCTACAACAGTAAGAAGTTGTTAAAGGGCATGGGCTTACTGGTCGAGAAGATAGACTGCTGTAAGAATAATTCTATGATCTACTGGAGAGACGATTCTAATTTGACAAGTTGAAAATTCTGCAATGAACCTCGGTTTAAACCTGTTCCTCACGGAAAAACAAAATGACAGAAGGCTCGTGTCGCGTACAAGAAGATGTACTATTTTCCATTAACTTCTCGTCTGCAGAGGTTGTACGCATCTAATGCCACAGCGAAAGACATGAGATGGCATGCTGAACACGTGGTTGAAGACAATGTTATGCACCACCCATCCGACTCAGAAGTTTGGAAATATTTCAACGAGACTCATCCAAGCTTTGCGGCTGAAAGTCGAAACGTGAGATTGGGTCTTTGTACAGACGGTTTTCAGCCATTTGGATGTTTTGGAGCACAATACTCATCGTGGCCCGTCATAGTTATACCCTAACTTGCCTCCTTGGATGTGCACGAAAGAACAGTTCATGTTCCTGAGCGTTCTTGTACCAGGGCCAAAGAGTCCAAAAGACAGACTTGATGTATTTTTTCAACCTCTAATCGTCGAATTAAATCAGATGTGGATGGTTGGGGCTCCCTCTTACGATATATCTAAGAAACAAAATTTTCAATTGTGAGCAGCCCTTATGTGGACAATCAGCGATTTCCTTGCGTATTCTATGTTGTCCGGATGGAGTACGGCCGGTCAAAAAGCTTGTCCTTACTGTATGGAATGGTCACACGCCTTCACTCTTAAGTGAAGCGGGAAGCAATCGTGGTTCGACAATAACTGGAAATTCCTTGAGCATGATCACCATTTTCGAAAAGATAAACGACGATTTCGAAAAAGAAGATCTGTCGAGACTCCACCGCCGGAAGTGCACTCAGAGTTAGAAGTTTTGGCAGAAATAGAAAGATTAGGGCTTCTGAAAGTCACTGAACTGGATGCAGCACTCGTTAACGCGCAAATATCCAGAACGTCTGGTTGGAGAAAATGAAGAATTTTCTGGGATCTGCCATATTGGAGGACAAATCTAATTCGTCACAATTTAGATGTTATGCACATCGAAAAAAATGTGTTTGACAATGTTTTCAATATGGTGATGATTGTCAAGGGGAAGCCCAAGGACACGCATAAATCAAGGAAAGAGTTGAATGAGTATTGGAATCGCTCAGAGTTGGCGCCAGATGGGTCAGGAAAGTGTCCTAAAGCCTGTTACACACTTGATAAGCCATCAAAAGCTGCCATTTGTGATTGGGTCAAATCTTTCGATTTCCAGATGGGTACGCATCAAATTTGGGGCGTTACGTCAACAAGAAGGAATCTCGTTTGATCGGGATGAAGAGTCATGATTGTCATGTATTCATGTAGAGGTTGATACCAATAGCCTTTCGTGAACTGCTTCCTCCGAACGTGTGGAAGGCTCTAATCGAATTGAGTTTGTTTTTCAAGAATCTCACATCAACAGTCATTCACACCAAAGATATGAGTCGACTTGAACGTGACATTCCGTTAATATTGTGTCAACTGGAACTGACCTTCCCTCCAAGTTTTTTTGACTCGATGGAGCATCTGCCCGTTCATTTTGCGTATGAAACGAGAATTGCTGGCTCAGTACAGTATAGATGGATGTACCCGTTCGAGAGGTATCTTCGCAAACTAAAGAACAGCGTGAAAAATAAGGCGAGTGTTGAAGGGTCGATAGCAAACGCATATCTGGTCGATGAGGCATCAAATCTTAGTTCGTACTATTTTGAAGATCACGTTTCAACTAAAAGAACAAATTTTCCTAGAAATGACGACGGTCAGAATTGTGTGGATGACGGTGATGAGATTCCCTTGGTGTTTAAGAAATGTGGAGAGACGTTTGGTACAAAGGGAAAAATACTTCTAAGCGAAATAGAATAAAACGCCGCAAGGATATACGTGTTGCTAAATTGTGAGGAGGTCGAATAATATGTTAGGTATGAATACTCATTACAATTTATAATGTCAATTTATACATATATATAAATGTAACTTTTTTCCTCTATTGTGTAACATTATATGTAGTATTTACATGAAGAGCATTCAACGTCTCCAACCAAACATTACTGATGATAGGATCAACGAAAAATTGGAAAATGAATTTTCCAATTGGTTCAAACATTACGTAAGACGTTCGATACCGAGATGCATATCATATAATTATGGTATCTATTTATATAATATATTTTCAAAATTAAAAATAATTTGTTAATGTCATAGGCTAGAGATCGTTCGAACAATGTGATCGACGAGAACATTAGGAGTCTAGCTGAGGGTCCGTCAAGATGTGTGAAAACGTATACCAGATGTAAGATAAATGGTTATAGATTTCACACATTGGAGCACGGATCTAACAAAGCAACATCGAGCAGTGGAGTATGTATTAAAGGTCAACTTATGGGGCAGCCGAATATGATTATTACGGTCGTCTCATAGAAATTGTGCAGCTCGAATACACCGGTCGAACGGAGAAGAACACACTATTATTCAATGGCGAATGGTTTGATCCAACAACCGCAGGTACAAAATTCCATCCAACTTATAAGATTGTCGATATCAATCATAAGCGTAGGTTCAGTCGATATGTACCTTTTGTACTTGCTTCCCAAGCTGCACAAGTATACTATTCTGCATACCCAAGTTTGAGACGAGACAAATTGGACTGGTGGGCAACGTGTAAAATCAAGGCGAGATCAAATGTTGAGTTTATCGAGCCTCTACCAGAACAATCATTTCAAGAGGAAGCTGTAGATACACGCAGTCCGATTGAACTCGACGATGTCGATTACCAGTTGCACGACCTCAATGATAATTACGTGGAGGAACTTGGTAACGAGACAAATGATGATACAGAAGAAGAGTTACTTACCGATCAAGACACAGATCAAGATACGGATGAAGATGAGTTTGGTGATACCTTTAATAGTGAAAGTGATTAGTTTGGTTGAAATATATGTAATTTATTCTTATTGTAAAACACACTTTTTTTAACTATTTTTTTAAAGTTTGGATTTATTAATACGTTTGGTATATAATATATACTGGTATTTTGTAAAATGCTTGTATTATTATCTAATAATTTTATCAGATGCCATTGCGTCGAGTTTCCGGTAGCATGGGTCGATCAGATATGGGGTCGGCTAATCGTTTAGCTGATTTCGACACCGACTACATGGGTTTTGGTATTGATCATTCAGAGCAGACACCTTATCAGACACCGACGTAGACCCCGACACTGACGTCGCATACACTATCACAGACCCCGTCCGATGCGGGTACATCACGACATCAGTTGGTCCCACAACAGGGGCGGAGAGTTCTTGTTTTTATTGTAGGGAACAAGTAAGTAAATAAATGATTTTTAAAATTTTAATTATTATTATGATTAAATTATATTCGTAACAAAAAAAATACATTGAATACAGGCTGCACAGCAGACAGGGCAAGGTGACTATACTCCGGGAGATTTTTGAGAAGGAACTCCATCCCGCCGGATGGTGCTATAAGGCGGTCCTTAAGGAGACTAAGGAGTTATGGTGGGAGATGTAAAGGTAATTATTATTTTATGTCCAAATTTGTTAATATTTACCGTAACTACACAATCATATGTATCAATTGAATTGTAATTATTGTTTTATTTTGCAGGAGATTTGTTATTGGAACCTGGAGGAGTATAGTGATCGACAGATACAGGATGTATTTTTTCGGATGATTGGGGAGAAGTACGGGAGGCAGCTGAACAAGTATAATAAGTATATTCCCGCCCATGGTGGTCAGAGGTCGGGATGCGTTATCTAGGAGGTCTATAGGTAACGATTCTATTATATATTTTCTTATTAAATTAGAATTTTTTTTATTTATAAAATATAATTTATACCATCTTATATATCATGCATCTCAACTAGAGCTTGGAAGGTCGAGTGGGATAAGCCCGAGAATAAGGCCAAATCCGAGCAGTGCAGCCGGAACAGGAGGAGCGAGTCTGCTAGGATGGGTACCGGGATGTCGAAGCACGCGTGGGGGCTAGATCTAGTATTGATTATGCTTTGGATATCGTAAGTAATTTCAAAATACAATATAATATTTATTTGTTTGATTTTAATGTTAATTATTTGAAAATTCTATTCGAATACAGGAGCGGGAGACGGGTGAGCTGGTTAAGGTGTATGGTCTTTTTGTACGTACGCACCAAAAGAAAGATGGTTCGTGGATCGATACGCGATCTAGTAATATTAATGTGAGTATCTTTCTTATTTTTAACTTATTCTTTGGTTTTAATGTAGAATTTAAATAACGAGTTGTATTTCAGGAGGAGCACGAGCGACAGCTGGAGAAGAAAAAGGAATGTGCGTCTTCCCAGGATGCGAGTAGCGAGGTTGACCCTAACCGGGTTTTCTTCGACATCTTTGGGTTGATCAAGGGACGGCATTACGGCATCGGCTCGTATGGGAAGGTGGTGGCTGCTGCGAAGGGTTTTTTCACAGGCCGCTCTTCTTCCACCTCCTCCCATGCTGATAGGACCCACGTCAGAGAGCTCGAGGCGCTACTTCAGGCTCAGAGGGAGGAGTTGGAGGTCACCAGACGAGCTCAGGAGGCGCAGAGAGTGGAGCTTGAGGCGATCCAGCAGCAATACACCGAGTCTTAGCGACGACGTGTGGAGCATCTTGAGGAGCAGCACCGACAGCAGGAGGCATCTGAGCGATGACGTGAGGTGGAGCGTGAGGAGCAGCGCCGGCAGCAGGAGGCATTTCAGGCGCAGATGAATGCCCAGATGGCTGACATGTATGCTCGTTTACAGCAGTACCCCCCTCCCCATTCATAGGACAGTTTGATTTTTATATAAACTTTGTTACTGTGTCGAACGCATGTAATAATTCTAAAATCTCAAATATTTTTATAATAATTGGTCTATTTCTTTGTCTTTTCATTAATGATTTTTTTCAAGTTTTTGGGGAATTTTAATAATTGAGCAGGAATTAAAATTAAAATTTAAAGATTATTTAAAAAAATAAATAGAAAAACCGAGGGGAAAATCCATCGAAAATCCCTCGGAAAATCAAAAAACCGAGGGAATAGAATGCCCTCGGTGTTCTGAGGGAATATAAGGCCCTCGGTTTTCCGTGGGAACCTAACCCCTCGGTTTTCTGAGGGAATATTCCCTCGGTTTTTCGAGGGCATGTTTCCCTTGGTTTTCCGATGGATATCTGCCCCTCGGAAAACCGAGGGATACATACCCTCGGAAATTCCAAAGGCCACCAGCCCTCGATTTTTCCTTGGTTTTTCCGAGGGTTTTACGGGTGATTTTTACGAGGGTTGAGACCCTCGATTTTTCCCTCAATTTAATTTTTAGAGGGAAATTTCCCCTCAAAAAAATTTACCGAGGAGGGTTTTTCCGAGGGAATATTTTCCTCGGTTTCACCCAAAACTGAGGAATTTTACCTCAAAACCGAGGGAAAGATCTCTCAGAAAACTGCTTTTTTTTGTAGTGAATGGTCACCATAATTTCATTTAAAAGGTGCAAAATGAACACAAAATCAAAAGAAGTCATCTCACCATAAAAGGATGTTGCATCTGCTCGATGAGAAGGAATCCCACCGTCCATAACATTAAGCAATACTGTACATGATGCACTAAACATCTTAGTTAGGTTGGACAACGATCTCATATGATAACTCTAACGTGTATCAGTAGCTCGTTGTAAAGTGTCAATCTGATTAAATCCACGCCCTATCTCGAGCTTATTAATGGCAATCAAATGCGCAATATCATCAGCGTGAGCACTCTTTAGTTCATCATTACGTTTGCAAGAAGAACCAACAATATTAGTTTATCAAAAAATTGATGAATGGGCGTCATATTTTTCGATGCTGCAACTAAATCCAGTTGTAACCGATGAGCAAAGCAATGAACATAATAAACACTTTTATAATTTTTTGTAATCAAAGCTTGCAATCCATTAAACTCATCCCTCATAGTACTAGCCCCGTCATAACCTTGACTTCTAATATTTTGAACATCGAAATTGTAATGAGCCAAAGAAGAATATATAGCATTTTTTAGAGTTAGCGCTGTAGTATCTGATACACGAACAAGCACAAAGAAACATTCTTGAATGAACCCATTACTGTCCACAAACATCAACACTATTGACATTTGCTCTCTTTTGACTCATCATGGGCTTCATCAATAAGTATGCATAATTGGCAAGTTCAATTTCTTCACAAATTGCATTTTTCACTATCACTGAAAGCACGTGAAGTATTTGTTTTTAGATATCATGACTTGTATAATTGACATTTCTTGGAGCTTTAGAAATTTCTTTAGAAAGTTGGTCATTGTACGAAGCCAACATATCTACAAATTCAAGAAAATTACCACGATCATGCAAATCAGGTCTCTCGTTGTGGCCTCTGAATGGAACCCATTGGAGTGAAAGCAGCCACACAATATTTTATGTGAGCCTTTAACCGCAAATGATTCGTTGCAACTTGTTGAAAACTAAATTTGTTGAACCCTCTTATTATATGTTGTGGTTAGTTCATCAAATCCTCACATGCCTTTTCAACATTACGATGGGCTGAACATACATTATCTTTCCCTATATGTCCGATTAAGCACAAGCTTTTCCTCTAAACTTCTTCCAACTATCAAATCCATCAACAGTAAATGTAGTTTGTTTTGAGCATCGAGATGGCTTGTTAAAGATAAAACATAAAAAATAATATATTTTATCTTTAGCTGGTGAATTCATATATTTCTTAATGGATTCATGTCCATATATGATAGAGATAAACTGTTTGTGTTGGCATATATATGTTGTTTGAGCTGCAAAATAAAATATTTTAATAAGTTTTAAATTATGATAATATGTAAGAGAGAATAATAAATAGTATCTACTACTACAAAAAAGGGGTTTCACATCAGCCATTTGACACCGACTTTCTATTAACTGATGTTGGGAAGAAGGGTGGTGGCATAATTATAATAGAGATAATTTTTTTGACTCCAATGTATGCAGTTTTTTTCACTTTGCCCCCCAAAATATTTTTTTGTTCCACTTTGCTCCCTGATGTACAATAATTTTCGACGTTGCCCCTCAAACTTTATTTCCAGCGGAATATTCCTTCTAGATTCCATCGACGGGCAGCTGGGGGGCAAGCGAAAGAATTTTACAGTTTGGGGGGCAAATTAAAATAATATAAATATTAAAATTTGTTTTAAAATTTTATATTTGAAAAAGATATATAATTTTTATCTTATACTCACACAGACACAAAGTTATCAATACAATTCCAATTTTAAAAAAAAATCATAAAAAATCTTCAATTAATATTTATAATTTCCTAAATATAAATATTGTCAATACATTTTTTATATTATTAAATATAAAATACATGACTAAGTATTATGTAAATTATTAGGCTAAGTAACATAATAATATATTATTATGTATTCTGATTGAACAAAATAAAATAAAGGTGTATTTCGTATATGCATTATAATATTATGATACGAAAAATAAAATTATCATTCGATATTATTATTTGTATAAAAAAGTGTGATTAAATACTATATTAATCATGAGTACATTAATCATTATATAAGATTATAATTATCGAATGATTTATCATTCGATAATTATAATCTTATATAATGATTAATGTACTCATGATTAATATAGTATTTAATCACACTTTTTTATACAAATAATAATATCGAATGATAATTTTATTTTTTGTATCATAATAATTGACATAATACTTAGTCATGTGTTTCAAAATTAATAATATAAAAGATGTATTGACAATATTTATATTCAGAAAATTATAAATATTAATTGGAGAATTTTTATGTTTTTTTTTTAAAAATTGGAATTGTATTGACAATTTTGTGTGTGTGAGTATAAGATAAGAATTATATATCTTTTTCAAATATAAAATTTTAAACAAAATTTTAATATTTATATTATTTTAATTTACCCCCAAACTATGAGATTTTTTTGCACTTTACCTCCCAAACTATAAAATTCTTTCACTTTTCCCTCCAACTGTCCGTCGATGGAATCTAGAAGGAATATTTCGTTGGGAATAAAATTTGGGGGGCAACCTCAAAAATTATTGTATATCAGTGGGCAAAGTGAAACAAAAAATAATTTGGAGGCAAAGTTAAAAAATTGCATACATTGGGGGCAAAAAAAAATATCTCATTATAATATAACTCCAGCCGAACAAAGAATTTTTGGAAAACCGACGTCGGGTGGAATATCTCTGGAATCGGTTATATAAAAAGCAACATCAATCAGATAATTGACATTTGTTGTTTTATGATGTTCAGGTCACATTTATTATTTGTAATAACCTGATGTTAAATGTCTCTTAAAAATAAAAAGAAATAATAATGTAAATTATTGTTAAATTAATCTCATTTATCTTGAGACCAAAAAAATCTCCATTATATGTATATCTCCCTCTCTTCAATGTCTGTCAGTGTCTACCGTGTTTCCATTTCCTTCTCTCTTCGATCTCGCCGCCTTCATTTTCAGACGCGTCACCACCCCCAACAACCCTAACTCTCGAATCGTAGTCCATAACCAGCATCAGTCAGTGCCACTTCTACTCTCTGTCCACGCCGACGCCTCCACTGCCTCTAGAACTTGCCACCAGCACCTCGTCTCCATAGTCGCTCCACAACCGAAAGCCCTAACTATACTCTCGAATCTCAGCCTGCCTATGCTGCTTCCACCTCTCTGTCCAAGCCACCGCCGCCGCTTCATTTCCATAATAGTCTTGTATCTATGGGATTATTGCAATATTAAGTGTTGTAACTATTGAATTACGATTTTGATCTAATATGTATTTGCTTTTTTCGCAATTTTGGTTCGTGACTTTTGATTTGTGCAACTCTATAAATTTTAAGTCGGTACATATTTGGTCCAAGAAGGTTATTTACTTATTCTCAAAATGGCACTGGTAGCAAACAAAGGAGAAAAAAGAATATTGTTTTTGTTGGGTGAGAAATTATCAAATGACTAATGTCGTAACTTCAAAAGTTACCATTCTAATATTCATGCATATAGATATTAAGGTTGCAATTGCATATGCTTTCACTAGGAGATTTTGGAAATGAGATGAACTATAATGATTGAAATTAATTTAATACAAAATATAGTAAAATAATAATTGAAAATAATCGGTAGTTAGAGTATATGTGAGTGGGAGAATAATAAAATTTATGAAAAATTATGTAATAATGATTGATTGAATGACTTATTTAAAGAAAATGAATTGAAATGATTAGTAGGCGAAAAGTTGATAGTGAATTAAAAACATAACCATGTAATATTTTCAAAAAAAAAAAAGAAAATGAAAATATAGATAGTGTCAACTTAATACGTGCATTTATTTCATAGTTGGACAAACTCATTCATAAAAGGAAAATTATAAACACTGAGAGTTCTAAATGACTAAAAAGTTACTCTATAAGAGTCTGGCAAGTGCACCGGTCATTTATAGTATATAGCTCTAGAGCACGTGATATTGTTCACACGAGGATTGTGATTATTAGTAATAACCATCTTTTTAATATTTAATCTATCGAATAAAACATTGTTTTAACAATCTACTTAGCTAAAAAATATGTAAATCAACTAACCAAGTGATTAAGCAGGACGAAAAGCTAGAAATTGATTTTGAAGAATAAATATGTGAGAATGATGTGTTTGAATGTAGAATCCCCATAAATTCACCTTGTGATTGTACGCAAGTAAATCATCATAACCCCTTAAGTACTACTAAACCCACATATTATTTCACGCTTTCAAAAACCGTAGAAATTCTCTATTTTAATCAAAACCTCGAGTTTCGAGTGAATTAATCCTAACCTCGAGTGGATTAACTGGAATCTCTTCCTAATTAAAACCTCCATGATAGCAATGTGAGCAACTGAATTTTCCTATTAGGTTTCACCCTAATCCGGAGGATTTATGTCGTCATATCTATGATTGCATACAACTCCTTCTACTTGTGCGTGTTCTTACTCTACTTCGCTTCGTATGATTAAAAGTAAAGAACAAACCAAAATTAATAAATCAGAATTATCGAGTTGAAAAAATTGATAAAAAGCACAAGCAAATCGAATGAAAAGCATAAAATAATATAAATCAAGCAATACTCAATCACAAGTTAAATATAGGGTTCATCTCAATCCAAACACATAGGAAGTTTAGTTCATGCTTGATTTGAAATCAAAAGAAGTGTAAAAAGATAAAATCAAGAAAAGAGAAATCATGTTTACAAGTTTTATTTCTCAAATCAAAGATAAAATTACTTCCCTAGCGAAATTTTGAAGTATGTGTGAGGTTTTCTTCAAGAACTTCTTCAATCTCTTTTCGTCCTTTTCTTGCTTGTTATAATCTTCTAGCCTCCAAAATTGTGTTAAAAAAACATCATAGGGCTTTTATTTATAGTTCCTCAAGTGTTTTTTCTAATAGCCCTTCAAAGTATAGAGAAATAGGGGCCCAAAACCATAAAATCGTATTATTCGATTAGAAACATGGCCAGCAGGACGAAAACATGGCCAAAATTGCAAAAACACGGCCTGTCCATATTTTCCAAAAATGGCCTGCAGGACAAAAACATAGCCTGACCATGTTTTCTCTTGTACTCTTCTTTTTTAACTTTTCTCGGCAATGAAACATGGGCGTGTTTTAAAACACGCTCAAGGCATATTTTCCTTGATCTGTTGATATTTTAACTCTGTTTGCCCATTTTTACTTCCCATTTCGTCCCCTTGACTATTCTCATTTATACACGACTATCATTGCCCTCTAAACTCACCCAATTTTGATCCTCTTCAATGTTCCTACAAAAATACAACCAAAAGTAAAAAGAACAAGAAACACCATAATAACTACCAAAAGACGCACAAAGAACCTTATATTAAACATATGAAAACTACTAAAAACATGCATAAAGTGATGGTTATCAAACTACCCCCAACTTAGACGTTTGCTTGTCCTCGAGCAAAATAATCTAAACTTGAAGAAAATACAACGAGAACCTAAAGGGAGACCACATCCTCAACAACTACAATCACTTCATTGACCATTGACTCAAACTTTTGTGCACCCCTTTTTAATAAATTAATCTAAAACACGTCAGTTTGCTCGCAAGAGTACGAGATAACTGTAGGGTGATGAGTTTGACTCGAGTCGTATCTCTCAAGGAAACAACTATTCGGTTTTTCGGATGTTTTTCTCAATTTACCAACTAGAATAGAATACATGTACAATTGGGGTTTTAAAAGAAATTGAGTTGATCATTATAACTATAACAATAATTAAACTAAAGCTATTTAAACTAATTATTCTAACTAAATTATCAACTACGAGCAATAATTAAACTACTTGAACTCAAGAACTAAGAATCAATAGCAACGAATCTAAAGTATAAATATAATAACTACCCTTAAGCAATCGCATCATACGAATCCAAGAACGAATAATTAAGCATAAATCAACTCGCATAAATAAACTAAATTAACCAATATCCAATATCCAAGCATAAAATGATTAAACTAATTAAACTAGAATTAACTAAGAGATTAACCAAGAATTAAACTAACAATTAAACTAGAAATTAACTACTAAATTAACTAAGAGTTTAGAAAACTTATTGTAACTACTAAAAGCAATGAGAAGCTCCAGCTATTCCGGAGTTGCACGTCGATCTTGGGCGAAGATTGAATCACGAACGCGAATTCGATGTTTTGGACGCGTTGTTCTTCGATCCTTGATCTCCGTCTTCAAATCTCGTTATGAGATGTGGGATTATTGTTATTATAAGCTAAAATACCCTAGGGGTCGTGTGTTCTCTTAAAAATCCGAAATAAGGAGGGTTTATATAGATATTGTAAGTCTTGGCGCACAAGAAACCCTAAAATCCGAATTTTGGGCCGTCGCGTCGACTGACGCGCGCTGGTGCTCGGCATCGGTGCTGCCTGGGCGTGCGCGTCGGCTGGGCGGGTGCGTCGACTGACGCGGTCATAGATCGACGCCTCAGAGAATTGCGTCGACAGTGCATCGACTGACGCTCCTTCAGTCGACGCTTCAGCAAGTTACGTCGACGTCGACGTCGACTGACGCCCTTTCTATCGATGCTTCAGCAAGTTGCGTCGACGATGCATCGACTGACGCTCCTTCAGTCGACGCTTCAGCAAGTTGCGTCGACGGTACGTCGGCCCTGCGGCGACTGACGCGGATCATGGCTCGCGTCGACGCTCGCGTCAGTCGACGCGACAGAGCGTCTGTCTCCATCTCTCGATCTTTTGCTACTCGTTTTACCGGAAAGCTCGTTCTCCTATTCTTGAACATCGAACTTCGTCTATTACGCGCTGAACTCTTCCGGTTATTTAGGTGTAAGGTAAAAAATAACGAAATATCACCTATTTGCATCAATTACGATTAAAATATGGTAAAATAAGTCGGAACTATAAAATTAAGGAATTAAGCTTAAATCATCCAACTTATACCAAAAACAAATAGAAAAACGAACTAAAATACTAGTAAAAATAAGGACAAATCTACTTTAATCAACTACCCCACGCTTAATTGGTTTGTTTGTCTTCGAAAAAACGATAAATTCAAAGTATGATTAGAATGAAAATAAGTTCAAGCAAAGAGTCATGCTATGCTACATACGTAATTTTGAAAATATAGGTACAAGTCACGCAGCGTCAATCACTCGACCATTATTACATTATTTCTCCAAAACAAAATCATGCTTCCTCACGAAGGATAATATATATAAGTACGCTCAAAAGCACTCAAGTATTTTCTGCATGGGACGTGTATACACTCAAATCATACAATTACATGCACAATAAATAAGCACCGAAAGTCAATCTCTTTTCAATCGCGAATTAAGTGTGCTGTCTAAACTAAGAATCGGGAAAGGTCTTCGCTGGTTGTAATGTAAGGCTCTTTGGAAGGGTATGGAATATATAAGTCGTGTGGCTAAATAACTCACCCAACCTAATCTAATCAAGAAGCAAATTGCTTCACCTCGCTCAAAAATAAAAACCTCACTTAACTCTCATAACGTAGCCTTAAAATATATGCTATTTCCCAGCTCGCAAACCGTAAAACCGACTTGAAACTCAAAAACCACTTAATCACAACTCTATTGCCTATTAAATATAAGGCTTGATAAAATACACAATTCGACTCAAGCCTTTATAAGCGTGTAGGCAATTAATCAACATATCCACCATCCTATCTTTTTTTTTTCCCCTTTTATTCTTTTTTTGGGGTCTTATTTTTTTATTTATTTATTTATTTTATTTTTTTTTTTGGATGGTGGTCCTTAATTACAAAAAATATAAAAATCATAAATTCCTAATAAAAATTCCCAAGACTTAAATAACCAATAAAAATAGCGAACTCCTACCCCACGCTTTTAATGGGTTGTAGGGGTCGTCTCAAAAACACTCATGGCTATAGGCATGGATATTTGGCTATGATTGGCTCATTCGCAATTTATAGTGACTAAAAATATATAGGTATGGCCGGAATAGGGTTTTATATGTGCCTTAACTTCATTTTCAAAGTCGACTACACACAGCGGTTTCAAAGAGATATCAAGACTGAAACTTAGTCAAGTACATGCAAACATGATAAACACTCAGGCTACTCGCTGGCTTTTTGCATGAAAATTTTTGAATTGACGCTGCTTTTAAGGTTTTGCGAAATCGATTGCGTCCAAGTACCATTTTACAATATATAATAATAAATTTTGAAAAATTATGCACTTATGCACGCTCAAAAATGAAAACAAATAATCATACATAGTCAACTTCGACAGGCATGCCATACAAACACAATTAAGCGTAGAAATATCAATTAATCACGTCAAAAACATGCATTTCAAAATAAAGACATCAAATTGCACTAACCATACTCAACCACCCTCCTCCCTAAAAACTTGGCAATCTCCTGATTGTAATAAATATTAAAGAAAATAAGAGTATGGGAGATAAGAAAACATCCCTGAAACTTTGATGGCCGAGTCTCTCCAAAAACGCTTTTTCAATTATCCTTCGTCTCAGACCGCGCGACTAGATTGTCCCGAACAAAACTATAAAAATAAACAAAACAAACAAGCAAAACATGATTGCGATCAATTCCGACGCACAAGTGCCCGGTGGCACGTCTTTTTGGATTTAAAACGGCCGGATTGCGGCCAACGTCGTAAATGGCTGGGTTGCAGCTCATCCAAAGGTTGCCGGACTGCGGCTAACTTGGGTCGGATTGCGACCTCGATCGATGAAATCATCGTTATCCCTCATTGCTGCGGTAAGCGGTAGGTTCAGTGGTTGATCGTCATCGTTAACACCTCGAGTGGAACTAGCGGTAAGGCCTTGCGGTAGCGAGCTTCCGCTATATAACCGTTGTCCAGAATAAGCGATTTATCATATTTTCTGCACATCAACACACACATAAACGTACCACGGAAATTGACACAATATAAAAAGATAGAAAAATAAAAGAAAATAAAGAAAATAAAACAAAAACTAACTAACGCTTGGGTTGCCTCCCAAGAAGCGCAACATTTAACGTCATATGCTCGACGTAATTACTTGATCAAATTCTAGCTCGTGGTGGATCCACGAACTCCTTCTTGGTACGATCACGATTCTTCATATAATCCTTGTAATAAGGCCTAAGTCGATGCTTGTGGACTTGGAATCCCGTCTTTGCATTCTCATCGTATAGAGTGGCGACTCCATACTCATCCACCTCCTTTATTAAAAATGGTCCACTCCATGCAACTTCAAAATTGGTTGGATCAAACTTACGATCGGAATTATATAGCACTAGTTGACCAACCTTGAACTTCTCGTTAAAAACTTCGTTCGACTTCTTTGTCGTCCAACCCTTGCTATTAGCCTCGCCCTTTTTCTTCGTACGTTTAAAATTCTTGTAGGGGTCGAGGGAAACACTTCTTGAATGATTAAGCGGTGGCTTTGCCTCTTCTCGTGGCTCAAACTTCGAACGATCTCGTTGTGGTCTCAACTCCACCTTTGGCTCGTTTTCAGGCACGTTAATCTTCATGGGCAATCCATCCTCAAATGCCTCTACATTATCAAACTCTTCAATCGTGCCGATTCTCAAGAGCTCATTCGCGCAAGAATCTACTAAATCAATAGTAGAACAATCATTCTTAACAAATGATGCAGGACTCTTGTGAAAATCTTGAAGTGAAAACGTCACCGTTTCGCCCAATACGGACATAGTTACCCTCCCCTCATTTACATCGATCACCGTACGCGTTGTAGACATGAACGGACGTCTTAACAAAATGGTGTGTTCTCGGTTCTCGCTTTGTACGTCACCAACATCCATAATAACAAAGTCATCTGGCACTACTAGCTTATCTACTTGTACTAAGACATCCTCCACAATCCCCAAGGGTAGCCTTATCGTCCTATCCGCCAATTGTAATTTCATCGTGGTTGGCTTCAGATGTCCTAGGCCAAACTCCTTGTAAATTGAGTGGGGCATCAAATTTATGCTAGCGCCAAGATCGAGCATCCCTCTTGCCGTTTGTCCATTTCCGAGAGAAATAGTTATGCAAAAACTCCCGGGATCCTTCTCTTTAGGTGGCAATGGTTTCTTAAATATACCTCCAACTTCTCTTATCAAAGCCGTAGGCTGATTTGTAGCCAAACGCCTTTCCTTTGATGCTAGATCTTTGAAAAACTTCAAAAACGCCGGCATTGTCTTTATCACCTCTATCAGGGGGAGGTTAATATTAACATTTTTCAATAAATTGTATAGCTCCATGAATTTCTTATTCTCCTTGGTCGGACGTAGGCGACTTGGGAAAGGAACGTGATCATAAATGGTCAACTTCTGCGGGGGTGCATTTAAAGAATCGGTGGGGTCTTCAGTTGCTATCGATTTCTTTTTCTTCACTGCTCCCGGAGGTTAGGTCTCGGTCTCTTTCTTATCTCCCTCCTTTCCTAGCTCGATGCAGTTATCCACTTCTTTTTCGCTCCTCAGCACATGAATAGCTGAGGCTTGTTCTGTTTGGCTTGGAAGAGTA
>BMAC01000151.1:985877-996147 GCA_014905375.1 Phtheirospermum japonicum
GTTAGCATACGCGTTATGCTGCAGAAAATCTTCGTTCCTAATTGCCACGTTCTCGATGTTGTGTTGGCGAATAGCATTGTTGTTCATCTCTTCGTTGTGCCTCATATTCGCCATGTTGGGTTGGTGACCGATTACGTTTTGCTGCTGGTCGACTCCTTTGTTTCTCCCCGCATCTTGTCTCGCAATAATGGGGCGTGGTGGTGATCTCGGTGGTGGAATCGCCGTTTCGAATCGGATTTGCTTCTAACATAATGTCGGAAGCTTGATCACAAGCGAAATCAGTTGCTGTTGAGGAATCGTCCTCGGGAATAAAAATGGGTCTTGGTCTCGGTGGATTTGAACGGTGGATGTTGTCAATGAATGGTACAAGGTCGCGTTGAAGTGATCGCCTTCCTTGCATAAACTCAACAATACATCAACGTACCAAATGGCAAAGACCAAGTAAAAAAATAAAAATAAACTAATAAATCAAAAAGAAAATAAAACGAAAAACATCTTTAATTCCTACTCGTTGCTTCCCCGGCAACGGCGCCAAATTTTTGACTCAAACTTTTGTGCACCCCTTTTTAATAAATTAATTTAAAAGCACGTCAGTTTGCTCGCAAGAGTACGAGGTACTTGTAGGGTGATGAGTTTGACTCGAGTCGTATCTCTCGAGGAAACAACTATTCGGTCTTTCGGATGTTTTTCTCAATTTACGAACTAAAATAAAATACATGTACAATTGGGTTTTAAAAGAAATTGAGTTGATCATTATAACTAAAGCAATAATTAAACTAAAGCTATTTAAACTAATTATTCTAACTAAATTATCAACTACGAGCAATAATTAAACTACTTGAACTCAAGAACTAAGAATCAATAGCAACGAATCTAAAGCATAAATATAATAACTACCCTTAAACAATCGCATCATACGAATCCAAGAACGAATAATTAAGCATAAATCAACTCGCATAAATAAACTAAATTAACCAATATCCAATATCCAAGCATAAAACGATTAAACTAATTAAACTAGAATTAACTAAGAGATTAACTAAGAATTAAACTAACAATTAAATTAAAATAACTAAATTAACTAAGAGTTTAGAAAACTTATTGTAACTACTAAAAGCAATGAGAAGCTCCAGCTATTCCGGAGTTGCACGTCGATCTTGGGCGAAGATTGAATCCCGAACGCGAATTCGATGTTTTGGACGCGTTGTTCTTCGATCCTTGATCTCCGTCTTCAAATCTCGTTATGAGATGTGGGATTATTTTTATTATAAGCTAAAATACCCTAGGGGGTCGTGTGTTCTCCTAAAAATCCGAAATATGGAGGGTTTATATAGATATTGCAAGTCTTGGCGCACAAGAAACCCTAAAATCCGAATTCTGGGCCGTCGCGTCGACGGTGCGTCGACTGACGCGCGCTGGTGCTCGGCGTCGGTGCTGCCTGGGCGTGCGCGTCGGCTGGGCGGGTGCATCGACTGACGCGGTCATGGATCGACGCCTCAGAAGTGCGTCGACGTGCGTCGACTGACGCTCCTTCAGTCGACGCTTCAGCAAGTTGCGTCGACGGTGCGTCGACTGACGCTCCTTCACCTTTCTATCGATGCTTCAGCAAGTTGAGTCGACGGTGCCGTTGAATGACGCTCCTTCAGTCGACGCTTCAGCAAGTTGCATCGACGGTGCGTCGGCCCTGCGGCGACTGACGCGGATCATGGCTCGCGTCCGACGGAGTGTCGATGCTCGCGTCAGTCGACGCCGACAGAGCGTCTGTCTCCGTCTCTCGATCTTTTGCTACTCATTTTTACCGAAAAGCTCGTTCTCCTATTCATTGAACATTCGAACTTCGTCTATTACGCCACTGAACTCTTCCGGGTTATTTAGCTATAAGGTTGAAAAATTAATGAAAATATCACCTATTTGCATCAATTACGATTAAATATGGTAAAATAAGTCGGAACTATAAAATACGTAATTAAGCTTAAATCATCCAACTTATACCAAAAATAAATAGAAAACGAACTAAAATACTAATAAAGATAAGCGACAAATCTAAGCAATTGTATCATACGAATCAAGAACGAGTAACTAAACGTGAATCAATCGCATAAGTAAACTAAATTAACAATATCCAATATCCAAGCATAAAATGATTAAACTAATTAAACTAGAATTAACTAAGAGATTAACCAAGAATTAAACTAACAATTAAACTAGAAATTAACTAAATTAACTAAGAGTTTAGAAAACTTATTGTAATTACTAAAAGCAATGAGAAGCTCCAGCTATTCCGGAGTTGCACGTCGATCTTGGGCGAAGATTGAATCCCGAACGCGAATTCGATGTTTTGGACGCGTTGTTCTTCGATCCTTGATCTCCGTCTTCAAATCTCGTTATGAGATGTGGGATTATTGTTATTATAAGCTAAAATACCCTAGGGGGTCGTGTGGTTCTCTTAAAAATCCGAAATAAGGAGGTTTATATAGATATTGTAAGTCTTGGCGCACAAGAAACCCTAAAATCCGAATTCTAGGCCGTCGCGTCGACGGTGCGTCGACTGACGCGTCCTGGTGCTCGGCGTCGGTGCTGCCTGGGCGTGCGCGTCGGCTGGGTGGGTGCGTCGACTGACGCGGTCATAGATCAACGCCTCAGAGAATTCGTCGACTGACGCTCCTTCAGTCGACGCTTCAGCAAGTTGCGTCGACGGTGCGTCGACTGACGCCCTTTCTATCGATGCTTCAGCAAGTTGAGTCGACGGTTGCGTTGACTGACGCTCCTTCAGTCGACGCTTCAGCAAGTTGCATCGACGGTGCGTCGGCCCTGCGGCGACTGACGCGGATCATGGCTCGCATCGACGAGTGTCGACGCACTGACGCGACAGAGCGTCTGTCTCCGTCTCTCGATCTTTTGCTACTCGTTTTACCGAAAAGCTCGTTCTCCTATTCTTGAACATCGAACTTCGTCTATTACGCGCTGAACTCTTCCGGTTATTTAGGTGTAAGGTGAAAAATAATGAAATATCACCTATTTGCATCAATTACGATTAAAATATGGTAAAATAAGTCGAAACTATAAAATACGGAATTAAGCTTAAATCATCCAACTTATACCAAAAACAAATAGAAAAACGAACTAAAATACTAATAAAAATAAGGACAAATCTAAGCAATTGTATCATACGAATCAAGAACGAGTAACTAAACGTGAATTAATCGCATAAGTAAACTAAATTAACCAATATCCAAGCATAAAACGATTAAACTAATTAAACTAGAATTAACTAAGAGATTAACCAAGAATTAAACTAACAATTAAACTAGAAATTAACTACTAAATTAACTAAGAGTTTAGAAAACTTATTGTAACTACTAAAAGCAATGAGAAGCTCCAACTATTCCGGAGTTGCACGTCGATCTTGGGCGAAGATTGAATCCCGAACGCGAATCCGATGTTTTGGACGCGTTGTTCTTCGATCCTTGATCTCCGTCTTCAAATCTCGTTATGAGATGTGGGATTATTGTTATTATAAGCTAAAATACCCTAGGGGGTCGTGTGTTCTCTTAAAAATCCGAAATAAGGAGGGTTTATATAGATATTGTAAGTCTTGGCGCACAAGAAACCATAAAATCCGAATTCTGGGCCGTCGCATCGACGGTGCATCGACTGACGCGCGCTGGTGCTCGACGTCGGTGCTGCCTGGGCGTGCGCGTCGGCTGGGCGGGTGCGTCGAATGACGCGTTCATAGATCGACGCCTCAGAGAATTGCGTCGACTGATGCTCCTTCAGTCGACGCTTCAGCAAGTTGCGTCGACGGTGCGTCGAATGACGCCCTTTCTATCAACGCTTCAGCAAGTTGCGTCGACTGACGCTCTTTCAGTCGACGCTTCAGCAAGTTGCGTCGATGGTGCGTCGGCCCTGCGGCGACTGACGCGGATCATGGCTCGCGTCGACGGAGTGTCGACACTCGCGACAGAGCGTCTGTCTCCATCTCTCGATCTTTTGCTACTCGTTTTACCGGAAAGCTCGTTCTCCTATTCTTGAACATCGAACTTCGTCTATTACGCGCTGAACTCTTCCGGTTATTTAGGTGTAAGGTGAAAAATAACGAAATATCACCTATTTGCATCAATTACAATTAAAATACGGTAAAATAAGTCGAAACTATAAAAATATGGAATTAAGCTTAAATCATCCAACTTATACCAAAAACAAATAGAAAAACGAACTAAAATACTAATAAAAATAAGGACAAATCTACTCTAATCAACCATCAAGTCAATAGGTAAGTAAGTAAGTAAATAGTAATAATAATAATAATAATAATAATAATAATAATAATAATAATAATAATAATAATAATAATAATAATAATAAAATTAACACAACAAGCCAAATCTCAATAACCAAGTTAATGAACAACGAAGTGAACCAACAAGTTCTCACGAGATCACTGTTCACCCAAGTGTATAAGCAATTATGTATATAGAGCTCTCAAGTCACAAAACATCGAAATATTGTTCACATAGGCTTGCACGTAAATTACGCCGATTTCAGCTAAAAATGAGTTGAAAGGCATGGATGCCATGGGATAACGGGTTGTAATGAGACTAGGGCGAAGGGTGGGTAAAGGGGATTTATATGAGTTTAAAAGAATCGAAGAAACACATAAAGACACCTTCTAAAAAAAGTAAAAATAAATAATAAAAGTAAAATAATATTAAAAAAATAAAATTAACGGGTAAAAATACGAAGCAAAGCACAATAATATATGAACTAAGAAATACATAACACCTCTATCACTTATTGTTTATTCTAAAAAGCTCATGATAACTTTTTTTTTTCTCTTCTTTTTTCTTTTTTTTTTTCTCTCTTTTTTCTTTTTTTATTTATTTTTTTCTTTTTTTTTGGGAATGAAAATAAAAATTACATGTAATTGGAGAACGAACTCGAGTTATCCGCATGACATGCGAAAATTACTCACCACTCTACTACAACAAACTAAGAAAAATAAAAATAAATAAAAAGACCTAAGAGAATACTAAACGACTCGTGCGGCAACAAATACATAACCACGTGTGTATCTTCATCAAGGTTCAAAGAGGGGAAATCAAAGAATGGTTATTATGACTTGTAATGCGGGTTATAATCAAAGAAAAAGGTTTAGGCTCGAAATTGGTTTACTAATGGATAGTGTAAGGTAGGCTTATGCAAGGAAAAGACTAATAACAAAGGACTTAATCCTACCCATATATGGCTTCCAAAAATACAACTTGTATAACCGTGCAAGTTCTAGAACAACCAGCAATGTGACTCACTCACAAGCAATGAAAAGAAGCATAATTTGTAATATATGCTCATAGGCTCAAATCTCACTAAAAATCAGGTTATACATGTCGTATCCCAACGTTGCCCGTCTGACAATTACCAAGAAAAATACTTGTTATTATACTATACATACATATATATAGTTATTAAGTATATATTATTATTATTATTTAGAAAGATATACTTTTATAAATATAAATATAATCAAAACTTTTCAAATTAACTTAGCAAAAGTATTATATGTCATAGAAAGGTGATGTCTCCCAACTAAATATGCATGAACCTAAAATATTGAACAAAAACAAAAAGACACAAAAGCACCCCTAACTTACATTGTCCCCAATGTAAGAACCTAAAGTCAAACAACAAAACACACGGACCAAATGACACAAAATAGATGAAAAATAAATAAATAAATAAAAATGAAACAAAAAAAAAAAACCTTTTCACTATGGTGACAAAAGGTTTTCGAGGTGGACGAAGTTGGTGCCGTAGAGCGGGTAAGCGTGCGAGCATGGTAGCTTGATGAAAAACTCAACATCACTCACCCACATTTGTCAAAATGCATATCAATATGAATCAACCTACACAAAATATTGAAGATATCACCAAAACTAACTAGTAAAACTACTCCTATAGAAGAAAAATAACAAAAAGAATATAAAACACTGGGTTGCCTCCCGCTAAGCGCTTCTTTATAGTTAATTAGCTAGACTATAAATGGTAAGGCCTCACGTAGGCTCGCGCAAAGCCTTGAAATTAAAATCTCTTGGGCTCTCCTCAACTCCCCCACCATGAAAATGATTCAAGCAATGCCCATTCACTTTTAAAATATCATGGTTTTTGCTTGAAACATCTACAGTCCCACAAAAAAACACTTTATTTACAATAAATGGGATTTTTCATCTTGATCTCAACTTCATAGGGGACAAAAATGATCCAATGGAAGATAACAGCACCAAGTCCTCTGGTTGGAATTTTCTTGCTTTCTCAATCTCCCCATCAGACCGACTCTTGGCTCTCTCCTTAGACTCGACTTAATTAGGACCATTCCCCGTGGAAATTCATCAAAGCATTCGACAGAAAAACAAACACCATCTATAGCAAGAGTATTAGATATAAAAACTACTTGTTCATCCTCGACTCTCAAAGTCAATATCCCATCATGCACATCAATAATTTCTCTAACAGTAGCTAAAAAAGGACGTCCTAAAACCAAGGTTACCTCTACATTAGTAGGCATGTCAAGAATCACAAAATCAACTGGAAAAACAAATTTACCCACTTTGACAAGTATTTATATAATACCCCTAGGATGTTTAATTGTCCTATCAGCCAATTGAAAACTCGTTTTAGTAGGCTTAGGTTCACCTAATCCTAAACTCTTGAACATATCATAAGGCATCAAATTAACACTCGTCCCTAAATCCGCTAATGCTCGATCAACAAATACACTACCAATATGACAAGGGATAGTAAAACTCCCTAGATCCTGAAGACTTTTTGGTAGCTTATTTTGTACGATGGCGGAGCACTCCTCGTTCAATTTCACCATAGATAACTCCTCAAGCTTCTTCTTATTTGAAAAGAGGCCCTTAAAAACTTTGCATACTTGGGCATCTGCGAAAGACCCTCAACAGGCGGAATGTTAATATACAATTATTTAAAAAGTTCAAGAAATTTAATGAATTGGTCCTCCTTCTTCTCCTCGTAGAGTCAACTTGCATAAGGAACTTTTGGCTTGTACTCGGGCAAAAACCTTCTCCGGCTCCTTGCATGGGTGCTCCTCATCGGTGATGTTTTTAAGAGTTATGACTTCATTCCTTCTGAAATGTGGATCCTCCAAATGCCTACCACTGCTGAAGGTAATAACATTAACATATTCTTATGGGTTTAGCTTGATGTTACTAGGCAAACTCCCTTTTGGCCTTTCGGAGACCATCTTTGCAATTTGTCCAATTTGGACCTCCAAGTTACGAATATAAGCTTCTTGATTTCTTAGAGATGTTTCGGTGGATGTGAAATGGGATTCAGTTGTTTGAACAAATTTCATCATCAACTCCTCTAAATTGGGCAATCGTGGTTGTTGATGCTGAGAACCAAGGGGCTGGTCAGTCCGTGGCTGGGCTTGGTTGCTCCATGAGAAATCTGGGTGTTGCCTCCATCCAGGATTGTAAGTGTTACTATATGGATTATTACTTGGATTTCATCCATTGTTGCCCACAAAATCTACTTGTCAGAAGGTATTGAAATTGGGCATGATTCAAATGAGAACCTTTACAAGTTTCACAAAGAAGTCCCTTCATATTTGGAGTAGGTGTGAAAAATGTGTCAAACTTCTTACTCAATGCCTCGACCTGGGTGGCTAAAGTCACCATCGCATCCACATTATAAAGCACAACTGGTTTGCTCGTCTTGCATTGAGTCGGTTGCCACTGATACCCATTCATCTCCATTTCTTCAAATAATTCTTGAGCAGCCTCAGGAGTCTTGTTATTTAGTGTCCCACCTGCTATAGCATCGATCATTTGTCTCGTCGAGTTCGTTATCCCATTATAAAAAGTTTGAACTTGCATCCAAAAGGGTAAAGCATGGTGTGGTCACTTGCATAAGAGCTCCTTGAAACGCTCCCATGTATCGTACAAAGTCTCATTATCAACTTGAGCAAATGAAGACATCTCATTTATCAGTCTCGCGGTCTTGGCGGGTGGAAAATATTTAAAAAATTCCTCCATCATCTTCCAAGTTGTGATGGTCCATCTTGGTAGCGTGTTCAACCACTGCTTGGCTCGACCTGTCAAGGAAAAGGGAAAAAGTCATAGACGAATAGCATCATCGTTGGCTCCGTTGATCTTGAAAGTATCACAAATCTCGAGAAAATCTGCAATATGGCTATTAGGATCTTCATCTTGTAGCCCCTCAAACTAAACTGTCAGTTGAACCATTTGTATAATGTTTGACCGAATCTCAAAATTATTGGCATTAACGCTCAGTCTTACGATACTCAACTCTGTCCCATCAAGTGAAGGTTTGGCATAATCGGACATGGTGAGTGGTGGGTCAGCCATCACTACTTGTTGCTCGTCTATTGCCTCTATCTTGTCTCCCATTTCTCATTTTGCTGCTTTCTCCAGTGCACACCTTTGGGCTCGAGTAAGCATGCACTAACGGAATAGCACCTGAAACAAGAAAGGACAACCGTGAAAAGCAAACAAGCAAAAATAAGACAAGAAAAAAATGATTAAAGTAATTAAAATAAAGGTTTTTTTAATATCACTCTCCCTGGAAACGGCGCTAAGAACTTAATGACTAAGAAGCTACTCTATAAGAGTCTCTACAAGTGCACCGGTTGTTTATAGTATATAACTCAAAAGCACTGGATATCGTTCCCATGAGGATTGTGATTATTAGTAACAATCGTCTTTTTATTATTTAATATACCGAATAAAAGGTTGTTTTAGCAATTTACTTAACTAAAAAAACATTTAAATAAACTAACCAAGTGATTAAGTAAGACGAAAAGCTAGAAATTGATTTTGAAGAATAAATATGTGAGAATGATGTGTTTGGATGTAGAATCCCCCTAAATTTACCTTGTGATTGTACCCAAGTAAATCATCATAACCCCTTAAGTACAACTAAACCCGCATATTATTTCATACTTTCAAAGACTGTAGAAATTCTATATTATAATTAAAACTTTGAGTTTCGAGTGAATTATTCCTAATCTCGAGTTGATTAACCGAAATCTCTTCCTAATTAAAACCCTCAAGATAGAAATGTGAGCAATTGAGTTTCCCTATTAGGTTTCACCCTAATCCGGAGGATTTATGTCGTACTATATCTAGGATTGCATGCAACTCCTTCTACTTGTGCGTGTTCTTACTCTACATCGCTTCATCTGATTAAAAGTAAAGAACAAACCCAAATCAACAAACTGGAATTATCGAGTTGAGAAAATTGATAAAAAGCACAAGCAAATCGAATGAAAAGCGTAAAATAATATAAATCAACCAATACCCAATCACAAGTTAAATTTAGGGTTCATCTCAATCCAAACACATAGCTAGTTTAGTTCATGCTTGAATTGAAATCAAAAGAAGTGTAAAAAGATAAAACCAAGAAAGGAGAAATCATGTTTACAAGTTTTAGTTTTCAAATCAGATAAAATTACTTCCCTAGTGAGTATTCGAAGTATGTATGAGGTTTTCTTCATGAACTTCTTCAATCTATTCTCGTACTTTTCTTGCTTGTTGTTTTAATCTTCTAGCCTTCAGAATTGTGTTAAAAACATTCTAGAGCTCTTATTTATAATTACCCAAGTGTTTTCCCTTAATAGCCCTTCAAAAAATAGAGAAAACGGTGCCCCAAACCATAAAACCTCACTATTCGGACGGAAACATGGCCAACAGGACGAAAACACGACCAGGATTGCAAAAACACAGCCTGGCTATGTTTTCCAAAAATGGCCTTCAGGACAAAAACACGGCCTGGGCATGTTTTTTCCTGTACTCTTCTTTTTAACTTTTCTCTATGCTATGAAACATGAGCGTGTTTTAAAATAGGCCCAAGGCATGTTTTCCTTGATTCTTTGATATTTTAACTCCGTTTTCGTATTTTTACTTCTCGCTTCATCCCCTTGACTCGTTCTCTTGTATACACGACTATCGTTACCCTCTATATTCACCCAAATCCACTCCTCTTCAACGTTCTTACACAAATATAACTCAAAAGTGAAAAGAACAAGAAACATCATAATAACTACCAAAAGACACACAAATAACTCTATATTAAACATATAAAAACTACTAAAAACATGCATGAAGTGATGATTATCGGTTCTCTTCCCTTACTTTGACTTATTATTTCATTTCAATTCATATTATAACACCACCCCCTACCCCCACCACCCCGAGGGGAGGACTAGTGTCACATAGGATAATCAACTATTTAT
>BMAC01000151.1:1021163-1035570 GCA_014905375.1 Phtheirospermum japonicum
TTTCCTTCCATATATATAATTTAATGAATTAAAAAATAGAAAAAATCTGGTCCACACATATTATTAGATCTACGGCCTGGATTGATCCCTAGGTTCGCATATATTGACGTGGGTTCGTATATATAAAAGATTAGGTTCATGTGAGAACCAATTCCCTAGGTCTTTCCCTTTTTTTCTTAATCTTGCATCATTTAAATTAGCATCACATATAATGTAAAATAGTGGTTCCTAAAGTTCCCACCTAGGGAATTGGTTCTCACATGAACCTAATCTTATATATATATATATATATATATATATATATATATATATATATATATATATATATATAATTATTTATTTAAATATTTTAATACACTCAAGCCAATTATTTTTATTTTAGATAAAATAAAATAAAAAATTATCGTGCAACGCACGGGCACAATACTAGTTATACAGATAAATCGGAAGTCATAAATAAATTTTAACTATTATTTTTGTTTATATTTCTAACCATTATTTAGTTGATTTCTGATTTACCTAGATAACACATTTATATACTATGGATTGTATTTTAGTTTTTAGAATACTTAGTATTCATAATAATCCACTAATAAACAGTAAATCATCCATAATCATTTATATACTATGGATTGTATTTTAATTTTTAGAATACTATTCATAATAATCCACGAATAAACAGTAAGTCATCCATAATCGTATCGTATTTTAGTTTTTAGAATATTATTCATAATAATCAACAAATAAATCGTAAGTAATCCATAATCTTACGATATCATTTTTAAAAAACCTAACACTTGGCATCTTAAAGAAAATGAAAACATAGTCTATACAAGGAAGTAGAAAATCTATCAAACCCAAACTTCTTTTATTTGCGCGTGTTATGGTAATTCAAAGTAGATAATGAAAAGGTTAAAAATAAAAGGGAAAATATTTTTTGCAACCTCTAATATAGGCGTTTTCATGCTTTGCAATCAAATATTTTTTTCATTATCAATTGCAACCTGTACTATAATTTTGCAATCTAAAGTTTTTTTTTTCACGCTCTAGGTTGCAAGATTTTAGTACAGGTGGCAATTGACAACGAAAAAAACATTTGGTTGCAAAGCATAAAAACGCCTATTGTACAAGTTGCAAAAAATATTTTTCTCAAAATAAAATAATGAGTTACCAAGTGATATTGTAATGTAATTGAACATGCACCAATGAGCGCCCAAATTTAACACAATTATCCCTTAAAAAAACGTATCCATTAAATAGTGTAAAAACCCCACCAGAATATTCAATGTTATGGGAGAAAATAATAAAATGTAATCCCTCCATCTCAAAAGGATAGTCTTGCGATTGATTTCACACAAATTAAAAAATTGGTAGTTTATATAGTTAAGCCATTAATTTAGTTAGTATTTTTCAATTATATTCTTCTTGAATTTATTAATGTCAATTAATATTTATAGAAATCATTATTGAAATTAGTATATTTGTTATTGAAATAGTAAGATTTTACATTGTAATCATCAATTTTCAATTTACCATGTAGAAAACTAGTATTTCAAAAATATTAATTAAGGGTATGTGTGGAAATAAGAATTTAATGATATGTTAAATATAGTAACTGGACTATCTTTATGGGTCGAACGAAAATAGAATATTGAACTATATTTGTGGGATGGAGAGAGAACTATTTTAGAGGATGAGATTTAAAGAGTTTTGTAGAGTTAGTTTAAGTGTTGGTTGCAATTTTCCCAAAACTTGGGATGATGAAAATGGAAATTAATTGTGTAAAATCTCTTACTTCTATATTTTCAGATGGGAGAATTATTTCTTTCCACTTACTGTATGCGTCTTTTTACACATTGACTATTGAAATATTTTTATTTCACTTTACCTCTCGATGTATAAAAATCTTCGACGTTACCCTATAAAGTTTATTTTCGGCGGAATATTCCTTCTACATTCCATCGACGGGCAACTGCGGGTTAGAGTACAAGAATCTTATAGTTTGGAGGGCAAAGTGCAATAATATTATAATTTGAGAGGAAAAATGCAAAAATCATATAATTTGAATCACAAAGTAAATTAATATAAATATTAAGTTTTTAAGTTAAGTATTATTTTTATAAAAAAACATATAATCTTGAAATCATATCTTATTAATTAGTCATAGTTAAAAATATATTATTAGAAAATTATCTTATAATATAATCATAATTGCACTTGGGCACAAACATTAAAGCTGTTTTTTCACTTTTTCTCTATGTAATATGGTGATACAATCTTATATAACAATGTACTAGTGATTAATATAGTATTTAATCACACCTTTATACAAAAATAATTATATCGAATGGTAATTTTATTTTTCATACCATAATATTATAATGCATATGAAATACACTTTCATTTTATGTTCAAACATAATACATAATATTATATTTATTATGTTATTTAGCCTAATAATTTACATAATACTTAGTCGTGTGTTTCATATTTAACAATATAAAGATGTATTGACAACATTTATATTTACAGAATTATAAATATTAATTAAAATTGTATTCACAATTTTTTCTTGATAAAAAATCAAATTATAAAATTGTCCAAATAAGCCGATAGTATTCGGAAGAAATATTATAATTTTCGACTTTCAAATATATAGATTAAGCCTGTTTTTGTGTTTTAAGCCTCCTTTTGTCTTTCTGCTGATGTGAGGGTCGGTCCTACGGAGGATGTTTCCCTTTTAACCTAGTTTGCCTAATAATGGGGCTTCTACGGTGCATTGAATGTATCATTCCCCACTTAATTAGAACTATTAGATCAAAAGTTGGTTATGAATAATGGTAGATCTAAGGAATGTAAATGCAGGGGTGAGAGGTATATTACCTTCACGGTACCGTAGTTGTTTTCAATAATATATACTCCCTCTGTATTAAAATGATTGCTTAACCCATATTGATGATGACTTGCCACTCCATATTCTCATTAAATCTTCCGATTTCTTTATATACCTCTCCATATTCTCCTTAAATTTTCAATTTTCCGTTTTGTAGTTACTTAAATCTTCCGGTTTCTTTATAAATTGTCGCTGCTTCATTAACTATATATTCATTAACTATATATATACAAACTGAAGAATAAAAACTTAAACATCAAACACACATGAATTATTTTCTAAAATCTTCTTTTTCAATTTTTTTTGTCATTTCTTTTTCTTTTTGTTCCGTCATTTTTTTCTTTTTTTCCCGTCATTTTTTTCATCTTTTTCGTCATTTTCTCAGTAGATAAGTTAAACTATCTCGAAATTTTAGAGAACAAATATAGAATTTTAGTACATGGATGGTACTCTTTAGATTAAACGAGAAAATTACTCAATCAATAATTTACTTGGATGTGAAGCAGAGATAAAAGCCATTGGAGTAGTAATAATTTTTTTTAATAAAATGAGGACCTTATTTTGTCAGTAATATATTTTTTTAACGACGTACATAAAATAGAGGAGTATATATTATATAAATAATACCAATGTTGCACGTGTCCACGCGTTCCCGTGGAACAGGTCGTTAACCGTGTGTTGGAAAACGAGTCGATGTAACGTTTTGCTTCTACAAAGGTGGTCTTTGTTGTTTTGCGAATTGTCCTTCTGTCAACTGGAAGCTATTGTCACAACCGCAATTCCACATTTAAGCTGTTTCCTCGTAGTCGTACATTCCTAAACTGCCCACAAACATATATTTCAGATTTTATAATTTAAAAATGCGCTTTCCGATTTTTATAATTCATTTATGAAATAAAAAATTCTGGTGTTTCGTTTGCTTATGTATAATTCGAGCCTAATATTTACCTAATTTAATATTTTTCTTTTTATTGTATATTACCTAATTTGATTTTTTAATTATATTTTTCCTTATTCAATACTTTCCTTTAATTTTTCTAATATAAAAATATAAATAAAAATATAAATAAGTCATATATAATCAGTAGATAAGATTTGAATTAATTATTTTAATTAAGAGACAGTCTATATATAAAATAATTTTAATTACAAAAAAAAATATGAAAATAATTAAATAAGCGTTATTGATAATAGAATTTAAAATAATTTTATTTTTGGAGTTTCAAATATTTTATATAGGTAAAATATGAGTTATTTACAATAATTTAAGTATGTAACTAAATATTAGTAATGTATCTAAACATAAATATATTAAATTATATATTAATAATTAATAAACATTATTAGACACCAGTACAATGCGACACGGGTTGAGGGTATGACATCTTTTAAATATCTCAAAATATGTAACTAATGCGACACGGGTTTAGAATGTGACACCTTTTGAATTTTTATAAGTATGTAATTAAGATTATTAATGAATTTAATTTAAACATCAAATATAAAATTATTTAATATTTATAATAATTAATAAATAGAATAGACATCTACAAGGCACGGGTTGAGAATATATTGTTTTAATTTTTATTTTAAAATTAAGAATTTATAATTATTACAAATATTTTTTTATATTTATCTTTTGATAAATCCCGTGTAATACACGGGTGTTAAACAAGTATATATTAATTCAAAAAACCCCTAATCTATGTGTCTACTTCATATGTTTCGTTTGGATAATAAAATAAATTTGTGATTCGTTTGCTTATGTGTCATCCGAGCCTAATATATATCTAATTTAATATTTTTCCTTTATTGTATCTTGCCTAATTTGATATTTTATTTTTATTATATTTAGCCTAACTTAATATTTTTCTTTTATTATATTTTGTCTAATTCAATAATTTTCTTTTATACTCCTAATATTAAAAAATAAATAAGTCATATATAATTAGTAAAAAAAAATCTAAATTAATCAATTTGATTAGAAGACAAATTACATATGAAATAATTTTAATTACAAAAAAACTTATTTATGAAAATAATTAAATAAATTGTATTTATAATAAAAGTTGAAATAATTTATTTTTGAAATTTTAAATTCTTTGTATAGTTAGATTATGATATAATTACAATAATTAAGTATGTAACTAAATATTAGTAATGAATTCAATCTAAATATAAAAAAAATTATATAATAATAATTAATTAATATTTATTAGACAATGGCACAATTCGAGAAGGCTTGAGAGTATGACATCTTTTGAAAATTTCAAAGTATGTAACTATAATTATTAACAAAATTAATAATAACATAAAAATATAAAATGAGTTAATAATAATTATTAATATAGATTAGAGACGGGTTGAAAATATGACATCTTTTGAATTTTTATAAATATGTAAATATAATTATTAATGAATTTAATCTAAATATTAAAATATAATATTAATTAATAAATACAATAATTAATAAATTGAACAGGGTACGGGTTGAAAATACACCCTTTCAATTTTTTATTTTAAATTTAAAACTTTGTAATTTTCACAAATATTTTTTATATTTAGTTTTTCATAAATCCCATGTAGTACACGGGTGTTAAACTAGTATATATATATATATATATATATATATATATATATGAGAGAGTGTGTGTTTCTATTATTTGCATTCAAGATTTGAAGAATTGAAGATTATATGTCTAAAAGATTCAAATTCTTATATATGGTCAATATATATATATATATATTTTATTTTGAAGAAAATATGGTAAATTTCATTGATGTTTTAATGTATAATAAATAAAAGTTATAAGAAACGAGTTACACAATGTTGAAATCGAGTAGATCTACAAATTTAGAGAGAAATCTTTGAATTTTAGTTTCTCTTCATCGCAAAGGTACAAGTTCATGTGCATGCTATATATATAGCGGCTCTATCTTAGTTACAATAGAAGACGACGTCGTTTTGTCTATGACATAAAATGACGTCGTGTACACTAAATAAACTCAGATGTGGCGCTCGTTTCACTTATTTCTCACACGATGTCGTTCAATTTATTCACTCTCCTCCCCGCCGGGGCTAGGAATAGGAGAGCTTGATCATGCCCAACTTGGCAACCAACAGCTAAAACAGCAACAGGAAGGACCTTGGTTACAATATTAGCTACATGTTAATGTGATCAAACAAACTGGGGTTCAAGATCCCGCTTTGAACTTGTTGCTGACAAGGTAGCAATCAATCCCAAGGTGTTTCGTTTTTTCATGGGAAATTGGATTGTTGTTAATGTGGAGTGTTGTTAGCACACCAAAGAGTAACAGGTGTAGGAAATTCTAGAGTAAAATCCTTAGAAATCATAATGTTTCTAAGTAATTCACAAAGTGTAGCACCCATGGATCTGTACTGAGTTTTTGATGAGGATCTAGAGATCGTCTGTTGTTTCTTGTTTTTTCAAGAAATCAAGCAATCCCAAAAAAGGAAAAAAAAAACACAATATCCTGTAACCGACCTCCTTGTGTTTTTGCAAGCTGCCCAGTCAGCATCACATTAAGCCCACAAGGTGAGAGTGTTGCCCCTGAGATAGAAAGGCCCTAAGAAGATGTTCCTCAAAGATATCTCAAAATGTATAGAGTGACATCCCAATGTGAAGTATAGGGGGTATTCACAAATTGACTTAGCTGTTGAACATCATAAGTGGCCTATGCCTAGTCATATTAAGATACAGAAGTTTCTGAATGAGTCGACGATATACATCAGAATGATCCATAGGATGACCATCAAACCCTGAAAGTTTATTCCCTTGAGGTAAAGGCGTATGTGCTTTGGTGAAATTCTCCATTCCCATGTCATTGAGCAAATCCAATTTTATTTTCTTTGACAAAGAGAGGTGCCTAAGGTACCCTGAGGTATCTCTACTCCTAGGAAAAATTTGTTCAACCCCAAATCATTGATAGTAGATTTATGTTCCAAATAAACCTTGAGTGCCTGACATGAGCTGGATTAGTGCCTCTGAGCAGGATATCATCTATATAGATCAACATAACCAAAAAAAACTGACCCGTCATTCTTGGTAAACAAACAATGATCATGATCAAATTGTTTTAGCCGAAAAAGCAATAATTATTTGCATAATCCAATGTTCCATTCTCTTGAGGCTTGCTTTAATCTAAACAAGCTTTTTAGCAGCCTACACACCTCACCTGGTCGAGTCTTTGAATAACCTTGAGGTGGTAGCATATACACTTCTCCTGTAAGATGGCCATGTAAAAAAGCATTGTTTACATCCAACTGATGTAAATCCCAATGATGGAAAGTGGCCGATGCAACATACATCCCCACACTTAAAAGTTTGGCCACTGAGGAAAAATAATATGTGTAATCCACTCCCTCAATTTGATTATACCCATTTTCTACCATCCTACCTTTGTATCTTTCTACACTTCCATTAGGATTCTTCTTAATCTTATACACCCACTTTGATCAAATTATCTTCTTTTCTACAGGTAGTTTGACTACCTCCCAAGTGTTATTCATTTCCAAAGCCTCTAGCTCTTGTGACATAGCTCTTACCCACTGAGGATGTAAACTAACATGCTTGTAAAAGACTAGATCCATTTCTTGATCCAGATTAATCATGCAGCTCAAATACTTCCTTGAATTATTATCACTCGTGTCAGCAACCATGTTAACTACAATGAGAGCAACAAGAGCAAAAATATCAAGTTTTGAATGAGAAAGATTATCTAATGCATTACAGACATAGTCCTACAACCATTTTGGTCTTTCTCTGACCCTATTACCTTTCCTCAACCCTAAATTACCATCTCCATTAGAACTATGACCAAGCTCAATAATAGGTTTCTCATCCTCAAAATTGATGGAATAAGCAAGGGTGTATGACTATGATCAATCTGTATTCCTGGTGATTGAAAAGGTAACACATTCACAAAGAATACCACATCTATTAAGACAAATAAACTTTCTGTCACCACATACTTTAACAAATATCCCTTTTCCAAGAAAAAAAATTCCCATCATCACACTTTTTTGTGATCTAGAATCCAATTTTCCTTTATGGGGATTCACATTGGCAACATAAGCTAGACACACAAAAGGCTTTAATCTATTGTACATTGTGATATAAGATCTCAAAAGGTGTCTCCACCTCAGAACAACACTTGGTAATTTGTGATGATAAAAGATGAAACAAGAATTGCATATGTACGATACTCCTCACGAGATAAACCCAGTTCCCCCTACTGAAATCATCCACTAAAATAAGGTGTTCCTATCACAATTTCTTCTATAAAGGACCCCAAATATCAACATGTACCATCTCAAAACAAGAACGTGTTTATATAGCACTACTGGGAAAAGGAACCCTGTGCTGCTTAGACTTAAAGCAAGTGTCACATGATTTTATTAAAGTGTTTATATCACATATACATTTATTCTTGAGAAACCCAAAATGTTGTAGAATACAAAGATGCATGTCTCGTACTTTTATGTCAATCTTCTATAGTGTTATTACTCACCAATGATCCCACTGGTGAGCTGATACCTTTGATCACATATCATCTCCTAACTAGCTCACCAGTAGCAATCTCTCTTTTACTTTCCTGGTTCTGTAAGATAAAGAAGGCAGATGTAAAACTGCACTTAATTCCAGTTGACTCACACAACTGTGAAACTGATAAAAGATTATACTTAAACTCTAGAGAATATAATAAATCATTCAGACTTATGTCTCCATGTGAGTTACCATATTAATGCTCTCGTCTGGCAAATAGACAATGATCTTCCTTTCCAAGGGCACAAGGTTAGAAAGCAGACTCATGTTTGCACACATGTGTCTGATAGCTCTAGTGTCTACCACCCAAACATCTTTGCTCACAAATTATGGGGTTGAAAAAGCATAATTTATCTCATTCTCATGAGTATTGCCAGCAAAGTTGACAAACTGGCCAATATCCTGTGCTGCTCCGTTGGCTGCATCAAACTTACTACCTATTGCTTTACAATCTTTGGTGCTAGCACTGTAATATCAGGTTGTGATGCGAGATTTGAATGTGCTCCATTATGATGGCCTTTTGTTAACTCTTTGATATCTATTGAATTTGCCACTCCCTGACCCTTCTTGTCCTTCAGCTCCTTCAACCAATCTGGTATCCCATTAAGCTTCAAGCAACTAGATCTCTCATGACCTATCTATTTGCAGTAATCGCATACCAATTTTGTTATTTCCTCCTTGAATCTCATTCCTTTGTGATTTTCCATCTACTCTCCCATAATTTCCTTCTCTTACAGTCATAACCACACTCTGTTATGGCTCTGCAAGATTCAATTGTACATTCTCCTATCTTTCTGTAGAAAATATCATAGAATATGCTCTATTTACCACTGATAGTGGATCCATCAGAAGAGCTGATTTCTCATATGGTCATAACTCTCATTTAGCCCCATCAGAAACTGCATTAGCTTAGTTTAATTCTCCCGTTATGCTAACAATTTTCCACTGACACAATTGCAGTTCACCCTAGGCACCAAACAAGTATATTCATCAGATATTTTTTTAGTTTAGTGAAATACACCATCATAGGGTCATTAAAAAAATATAATTCATCGTAATTATTTCCTTGATTTAGATTAGCAATCTCACATTACTACTGATAAATCTAAGGCCCATTACTTTCCCCAAATCTCATACATATCTATCCCAAAGCAAATATGCAGATCACAGTTAATGAATGCATCCAATATATCTTTCGATAAAGAATTTAGTATCCATGAAATAACCATCCAATCCACTTTTTTCCATTAATCAAAATCAGCAGCAATTGAATCGGGTTTAATTACGCTACCATCTAGAAACCCTAACTTTGTTATTCTCCAAAGAAAATGTTCATCGATCTCTTCTAAGCTAAAAAAAATCCAGTAAATTGATGAATTATAAGTAGTCAAACTTGGATTATCTGATCCGTGCAAAAAAGTGGATCATCATTGCGATTCAAGATTTGCTGATTTCCAGATCCCGCTCCAATTGTCAATGTTGGCCAATCATTTTTAGCCATCACCGCCATTGTTGAATAGCTTGAATCAACCACGTAATCCTTCTCGGCACAACAGTCGTAGCAAATTTCTCAATTCATGGTTTTACATATCATGTTGAAATAGAGTAAATCTACAAATTTAGAGAGATTCTAAAACTTTATTTTTATTTGTCTTCATCGCAAAGGTACAAGTGCATGTGCATGTTTTGTATATAGCAGCTCTATCTTAGTTAAAACAGAATATAATGTCATTTTATCTAGGACATAAAACGACGTCGTCTACACTTAACTAATTTAAAGACGTCGTTTCACTTGGTTCTTCACACAATGATCAAAAAGGAGATTCAAATGAAACCTACTATAATTGTCTAATATTACGACTTTGAAGAAGACTTGTTAGAAATTATGAAATATTGGGAGTTTGCTCTAATGGTGATATACAATCCTAAAATTCTAAAAGGGTTCAAAAACATAAAAATAAGTAGCCCCAAATTTTATTTTAAGGCGAAACTAATATAAAACATTCCCACTATATTGGTCGAGTAGTTCAAACTTTCAAGCTCATACAAGAAGTTTGAGACTCAATTCTCACCACTCTCTTCCTCATATAGTATGTACTTAAATAAAATAAAAGTTAAATCAAAATAATATAATATAATTCGTATGCCCTCACGATGTGGCATAATGTAGTAAGGTGAATTCTTGAAGTTAGGAATTTTCCTCACATTTTCATCACTTGATCTAGGATTTATTTATAGTTGTCTCTAGCTTACACGTTGCATTTAATTTCAGTACAGTGGTTTGAAGGTAATCGTATCAAACTCAAGGGATATTTACTTGATGTGAATCTAATAAGTAATGGTTGTGAGTTCACATCTTTAATAAACTAAAATGGGAAAAAATAATCATGTGTGGCTCACGTGATCTCTGAACGGCTATTTTTTGTCGGAATTTTGACTTTAGGAGGCAATTTCAAAGAAATGAAAACTTGGGGAGGTAGATTAATAGAAAATATACTTTGGGAGGTAACGTCTAATTTTCATGATAATTGAGGAGGCAAATTTTTTTCCCAATTAAAATTAGAATTTTCTACCGATGACCAATGTCACAAAAGACCTTAGTTTTAGGTTTGACTGAAACGACCCGCCTATAGTAAAAGACTTTAAATAGACAATCAACTTAGAGTTTATTATCTCTTGTCAGTGCTTTTTTTTTACTTATTATTTACGTATTGGCCTTAAAATATTAACTTAAGATCATATTTATTTCTAGACTTTGTTATATTATTTTTATTAAATATTAAATATTAATTGAATAAAGATGATATTTAACTGAATTTCAATAGCATTCATATTGAAGATAAAATATTTATTTCTAGACTTTGTTATATTATTTTTATTAAATATTAAATATTAATTGAATAAAGATGATATTTAACTGAATTTCAATAGCATTCATATTGAATTTATCTTCGTATCTTATTTTGGTTGAATAATGATTATAAATATATAAAAACTCAACTTTCTCTATCTTCATTTCTAATTGCGTGAGATTGCTACCATTTATAAAATAATAAGAAATATTTTATATTTTGTTAACATTTTTAAAATTATCTTGTTTTATTAAAAGGTTTAGAAAATATGGTGTTTTTTTACATGTGCATTATTTTACTTATAGTCTAAGATAATTGAAAACAATGCTACATTCATGCCACAAAGATATGTCTATTTTACTAAATTAAGAATATTTCCAATTCAATAATTAATTATATAGCACATTAATTGGTAAATATTGTAAAGTGTAACATTAACATTATTGTATTGTAATAATAATTATGTGAAACATTAATTAGTAGATATCTTCAAATTTAATATCAACATTGTTGCATTGTAAAAGTTTTCTATTATTATTATTTAAATGTCTTTCGGACTTTCTGGAACATTGTCTATGAATGATGTAAGACCTCATACAGAATATGGGTCGAAAGAGGAAACTTCGGGCTGAAAACTACAGGTATATACTTTTGATTCTTTCATTTAGTTGATTATATTAATACACTTCCATCACCATCAGTCAAGATTAATGACAAAATCCGATGGGTCAAACCCATAAACTTGCCGCATTAATCTTAAGCCACGTGGCTAGCTCTGACCAGCCTTCAACTGCTTTGGAGACTTGTACACTTGACAGCTAAGCACCTATATGATTATAAAATTACAACTTTGACGTGTCCTTTTCTAGTAAAAAGGGGTACAAAGCGTGGGCAGCTACCCCACCAGCCTGGCGCTTATCTTCATTTCCGTGTCTTAATTCTCATTTAAATATATATAAATCCACCCTCTTCTTCACTCTCACTCGTATAACACCAGTGATCAGCAGCAGCACCAACAACAGCAATATCCACTTCTACACTTAACTTAATTTGAAAAAACTCACTTATTTGGAGCTATTTTCTAGAATGTTCACCAGATTTTCCCAAGATATCGGGCCATCTTCGTCGGCTGAAGACAGTGGAATAAGCTGCTGCAGCAGCAGAGCCAATCTCTCAGACGAGGAAGTGATTTTGGCCTCCAACAACCCGAAAAAGCGGGCCGGCCGGAAAAAGTTCCGGGAGACGAGGCACCCGGTGTACCGCGGCGTGAGGCGTCGCAACTCCGGCAAGTGGGTGTGCGAGGTGAGGGAGCCCAACAAGAAATCCAGGATCTGGCTGGGGACCTTCCCCACCGTGGAGATGGCGGCGCGTGCGCACGACGTCGCGGCGATGGCGCTGAGGGGGCGGGCGGCCTGCCTGAACTTCGCCGACTCCGCGTGGCTGCTGCCGGTGCCGGCGTCGGCGTGCGCCAAGGATATCCAGAAGGCGGCCGCGGAGGCGGCGGAGGCTTTCCGGCCACAGTCGTTGGAGTCCGGGGACGAAACGAAGGAGGAGGAAGCCGCCGCCGGAAGCTCCGGCGGCGTGGAGTCGCCGGAGAATGAGGTGTTATTTGTGGACGAGGAGGCGGTGTTTGGGATGCATGGGTTGCTGGCGAACATGGCTGAGGGGTTGATGTTGCCTCCACCTCAGTACAGTGACGACTTCGAAGTGGATGCTGACGTGTCACTCTGGAGTTTTTCTATTTAGTTTTACAAAAAAAAAAATTATATATTTTTTTAGGTGTGTCTAGCGGTGATTGTTTAGGGATTCTTTGTACTATAAATTAAACGGTACTAACAAATTTTTTTGGTCTAGTACGGAAGATAGATGCAGCTATTTCGAAATGTAAATTCCAAATAGAAAAAAATGAAATAATTTGATAATCTTACCTACTTTGATTGGTTGGGCTCATAGAATTCTCTTGTGAATCATAGTTTATTTATATATTATTATAAGTGTTGGAAAAATCTACCTAGCCCGCCAACAAGGCACTCATAAGTCGGATATAATTGTATTCAAATCATTGGAATAATCATTTGGGCAGGCGCCTAGATCAAGCATCGGCTTAGGCAGCCTAGTGTCACGGGGTCAGGCTTTTGGCCTCCGCATAAACACCCGTGCAGCGTCGCCATGACCCATCTGGCTATAGATTAGAGTGAGTCCCAGGTCGGCTGGCCAGCCTAACCTCTAGGGAGCCCTATACATGAAAAACTCTAATCTAGGTAACTATTATAAAGGGAAGAAGATTTTAATCTTCCTTTCTATGTAACCTAAGAGTCCAAGTCGTTTGGGGCTCGAATTGGGTCCGCCGCAGCACTCGGCTAGCCCGCTACTCGTGGGCATGGCCCACCGCCATCGTGCTGCCTTGGTGCACACCCGCACCGTCCGTCCCGTGTGCCTAGTGTGTGTAAGGCTCGACATCGCCTTCTCGATCTTCGGCTGGACCGACCGTCAATTCCATTAGTAGACGTGTCCCTCTCAGTAGTCGCCTCCGCTGCTCGAGTCCGTTCGGCACCTATGCCCTGATACCCTTGGCCTTCATCGTCCACTTCGACAGTCCCTCCTATAAGAGTCTCTCCATCCTTGGCGAGGTGTCCGTGTTGTTGGCTCAGATCCGCGAGCCTCACACTTGCTCCAATATAAGCAAGGATGCTTGTGCATCGTGGCTGTTAGGGGTGAGCGGAACCGGGTACCCGGCCATTTTCCTTGGAACCGGAACCGGAACCGGTTGGAACCGGGTCCCAAAAAAAAGAACCGGTCCCGGAACCGGTCTAGCCGGGTCCAAAGTTTTTGGAACCGGTCCCGGACCCGTTGGGTACCGGTTCCGAACCGTGTACCCGGTCTTTATTTGAGTTTTTTCTTTTTTTAAGTTTATAATAATAAATTTGCTAAATTTCGTATACTACATGCCATTAACACCATACTATATTGTGGTATTGTCCAAAATAAAGTGCACAATACATTAGTATTTGCTTCCTCCTATTTACCAAAAGTAAGTGTACAATATAGAAAAAAATTTAGTTTCCTACTACATCAATTATATAATATTACAGTAC
>BMAC01000151.1:1035925-1049031 GCA_014905375.1 Phtheirospermum japonicum
GGTACCAACGGGTCCGGTTCCGGGACTGGACCCGCCGGGTCCTAAGCAGTTCCGGGTCCGGGACCGGGTACCCTATATTTTTGCTCACCCCTAGTGGCTGTACACTCAGGACTCTCCGCATCGAGTCCTAAGTGACGGGCTGTGACACTAGTCACCCAAAAGTATATTTAATTTTTAAAAAAATTATAATGTTCTTGCGTATTTGATCAACGCCCAGCGATTTGTGCAACCACAATCATAGTTGTGAGTGACCTATAGTTCTAATTAGCTTAATATGAGCACTAGCATTAGTTAAAATAAAATCTGCACACATTGTGTTTGATAACTTGTTTTTGTAAATTGTACAACTCTCATAATGAAGTAAGGGGGCGTGGAAACACATAAGAACTCTTGAATAGAAATGCTGGGCGACACACGTACTACAATGGCCGGGACAAACTTTGGGTGCGATTGGAAACCAAAATTTCTTTTCCCTCAACTAGCAAAAGAAAAAAAATGGCAAACAAATGATTGTTTATAACTCAAAAAATATAATTCACTTTTTTTCCAAAAAAGTTTTTTCTCATTTATCTCTCATTTATTTCAATCATCTTTCTTATCTCTCAACTACCATTAATTTATTACCACACAAAAATTTTATTTTATTTCCTTTCTCTCATCTTTCCACCATCATTAATTCCTACCACACAAAAATTTTTGTGGGTCCCATTTGAGATTTTATTTACAAAATAATTTTATATCCAATCACTTGCTCAAAAAATACAAATTATATCCAATCATTAATTTACCAAATTTTTTTATCTCCCTAAAACTTTTATTTTCTATTTTCTGGTGAAACGAAACGAAAATTAAACGAAAAGATATCCAATCGCATTATTTTGTATGCATCTCATCATCAGTAGGGAGAACTTGGTATGCTATAAATCTCATCGCTAATTTTACTCTCTTTTGGTAAACAAGTGCTGCTAGGGATGGCAACAGACGGGTACTAGAGGACCCAAACCCGCCCAGTCCACTCTTCGAGGCGGGGTGGATCGCCCCGTTATATTTAATTTTTATTAATTTTATTAAATTTAAATTTATTTTAATATTAATTACACATATATTATTATAAAAATTAAATATAATTTGAAAAATTGATTAAAAATAATACTAAATATAAAAAATTTAATAATTCATATAAAATAAATATTTAAAACATATAAATAAATATCCGGCGAGCCGGGCCAGAGCGCGGGGCGGAGACAGTACCCGTATCCACCCCGCCACGGGTCACGGGGCGCCCCAAATGCCACGGGTCGGGCCGGGGCATAATTGCCATCCCTAAGTGCTGCTACTCAAGTCATAGATACATCACACAAATATCATAATGAGCAGAAACCAGTAAATCTAGCAAAACCCCAACTTTATTGTGTTCCAAACAGATTAAAATACAGACATAACTATACCGCCTGTTATATATATACATAAATAATGTAATAATGGAAAGAGCATCACTGTTTCAGCAGCTAAATAAAACCCGAAATACACCCAAGTTTCTCAGTGATTAGAAATGACATATCGCCAAGTGGAAATGAACTTTTGTCTATTCAGACAAGAAACAGAACAAAAAAACCCACAACCATACAAAGGCATTCCAAATAAATGCATCAGTTGCGAGAAAAAAAAAAAGAAGAAAATTTAAAAAAAAAAAAAAAAACAAAAAAAAAACGTACACACACAAGGTCAAATTCTGGATAGATTAACAATGTAGGGGCTGCCCACCATATATAAATAGAGAGTTGATACAATTGGACCGTAGTCAGATACTATTTTACTTAGTCTTCTTGATGAGAATGGCGGTTCTGAACTCGCTGTCGTCCCGGACAAAACTCCACCACAAGTAGGTGAGAGGAATAGTGGTTGCATGCCACAGCGCATGAGCATCGACAAGTCCCGAGTACGGAGGGAAATCATATATCTCTAAGAGCATGGCAAGAGCGCCTCCAATTACCACCACCCACAGCTTCAAACGGGACGGGTGACGAGTAACACCTGCCCACACCGCCCACAAACCCATCTGCGCTATACCCATTGCCACACACACTTTCATGTTCCATCCTGCAAAAAAACAAACATAATGATTGGTTGGTTCCAAGAATGTTATACGAGAAGAAAGCACAGCATATCTCTATCCCTGCTTAATGTGGAGTTATACAGCAAGAGGCACACTCCTGTCAGGCAGCCTAACAGTAAGGCAGGTCCTCTAATACTAATTTTAAAATAAAAAAATGAGGGAAAAAACTAAAAATGCTTGAAAACAAAAAAATAAATAAACAAAAAACTGGAAAACTCTAAGAAAAACTAAACTAAATAAAATAACTAAAAAAAGAACCTTAAAAAACTAAAATCTGGGCCTGCCAAACAGGAATGTACTCCATTAGGCGGGCCGCGGGTGTACACAAGTTTTTGTCTATATGTCAAATCTGCTTATTCATTCCTTTCAATAACCGGAAAAAAAAAAGGATTGACATACAAACACACAAAGGAACCACCCACAACAACGACTAACCAACCTTATTTCCAGAATTTCTTATTAACAAAAATATTTTGCCAAGGCATGGGGTTTAGTCAGATACACTGTTCAGAATTTAATAAAACATGTTAGGATCCCCTAGCATCTACTTTGCAAGCTGGCTCCACAGTTTACCTCGTTATCTTCCAGCTTAATAAACTTGGCTCTATAAATTCCGGGTAACCGCAAATACTTATACTAGTCCATATTATTTTTTAATCATAATTTGGGCTATTGCCAACCCAAATCTGGCATAATTATAAAACTAGAACATATAATTGGTAGGGAGAAGTGCAGTAATATGTTAAGGTGATAATTACAAGAACTATCACTGAGGTTTAGCCTAATTACAAAATAGTCTAGTTATCTTTCGAACTTAAAAATACTCCCTTAAATTGTTACAAACACCCTCTTGAAATTTGAATTTACTTAACCAATACCATCTCCTTGAAGATTCAAATTGTCAAAAAGAAAAGGAAAAAGAGAAAGAAAACAAAAAAATGTCAAGAGGTATTTGTAGTTTTGAAACATAACTGGATTCTTTTATGTAATTAAACTAAACTCTCAATGGTAGTTTTTGTAATTCACCTTTTTTTTTTTCAAAATACAGACATAATAAAGCGTGTAACATGATGGGTAACCGGCTGTAGTGGGGGAGAATACATTCTTATGTTAGATCAGGCCAATCTAGTTTATTTCTAAATAAGAGAAAAATGATTGTTTTAAGTGACCAAACTTGACTGCAAATGGTCATTCATACTTGTACTTTGCCTAATATGCAAATAACAACTTGTAACCCAAAAAAATAGTTTAATGTTAACTCCAAAGGATGGAATGTAGTGGGCGGCTTACCATAGTCAAGTTGATAAAAATTCAAAAACAAGATATGGGTTGTGACGAAAGCAATTAAGGGGGCAGCGATCATGACCCTGGCAGCCTCAAGCCTCACGTTGAAAGCTCGTATTATAGCCAGAATTAGGGAATATCCAAGCAACGCCACCGCAGATGAGTAATCCAGCTTCTCAGTCAAATCAACATCTCTGCATGCAATAATAATTTCTCGAACGGCATTTCCAATAGAGAGAAAAATAGAAGAGAGTGAGAAAGGTGAAAGGAAAAAGTGATGATGCGCACCGACTGTGGAAAACCGCACTCCAAATCCAGGCATTTATCGCAAAGACTGCATACATGTTCCACAGACCCGTGTACTCATAATATGTCTTCTTATTTGGCCTAAAAGGCAGTTTGTAGTTTACAAAGATGAAAAAAGACACCCATCCGTGAAAATGTACGGCAAGATTTAGTGCGGAGAAAGCCACCGAAACTGGTTCCTGATCACGTTAACCACATTTTAGAGCGCTCATATGCAATAAAGAAGGTCAAATGCCAAAATTATATGATTGTGGGTGGTTTTTTTATTTTTTTAAAACCTGGATCCCGTAAATACGCTTGAATGGCCACTTTCCGTGGTATTTTACAGGCTTGTAGCCAAGTTTCTGCCTTTCTTCTTCTCTAGAGAGCATACAATGGTAACGGCAGTCACTGTGGCAGTCCCATTGCTTCCACTGTATGTAAAGTGGCTCCTGCAGATACCATGGCCCGTCAATTGGGTTCCCATCTGAGGAAAAATTACAGTGTTGAAAGCATTTTTTGCCCACACATCCAGTCTTCTCGCATTGCTGAAGACAATCCCTAGCAGTACCATCAAATTTCAAGAATTAAAGAAAAGGGCCGAGTTAATGAGCCATATGAAGATACCACTAGAACAAATATAAGTGAATCACAAAAGATGATATTTGTTTGTCTTTACTAAGAAGTTTTGAAAATCCTCTAACTCCTGCAGAGTGTGTGGCCAACGATGATAAAACACATAATAGCTCACAGCAAGGGCATATTGTGGGGAAATATGAATACGGCAAGGTTACTTTTGGAATTTCTCACAAAGTCCATTGGAAAAAGGGTCTATTTATCATTATTATAGTATAATGACACCACTCCCTATTCCATTGATATAGAATTTTGGTCATATAGCTGCAAAGAGCCGATTTGAGACAACTAACACGTGATTCTAACCAAATGCAGGAGAGGACAACTAAGAAGCGATTTAATATAGAAGTGGTTTCAATTACTCACAGGCTTATCATTCATATACCCTAAATCTGAATCTGCACACTGCCATCTGATTTTCATACCAACTAATTGTCGCCTCAAGAATCATGATTCGGGTTTAATAACATAATGAACCATTCAAATACACCAAAAAAAAAAAAACATGGATACAACCGTTCCGTGCACACAAATCAGGGAGGAAAATACAATCAGATCATGAAATATTTTCTTGCTAGTTAGAGGAACTAGTGAAACCCAATACATGAAGTTACTTACTCAAGTACAACAAGAATTTTAAACAGAAAGAAAAAATGAAAAAGACAGAACACCTAAGTTTCACTTTTCAGCAACTAATTTACTTTGAATTATTTCGCACTAAATCACTCCACTCAGTAATTATACTTCAAGCTCAATAGTCGAAACAATCAAAACTCAACCACTTCAGCAATTACCCTACAATTATTGGAGTAAAAAAAAAAAAAAAAAAACTCAATTAACAGTCAAGCCTTCCGATTCCAAAAGTATGAAAACGAGAACAAGTATTCGAATTTTTTCAGCTCGACAGCTCAAAGAAGCTTACTTGTACAGCGGATCAGCATCGCCCGGGCTCGCTTCGAGAAATTCGGCAAAGCACGAGAGTGCAATCAGAACGAGAACGAAACGATGTCGTGCCATCAGATTTGAGAATGTAATCAGGGCCAGGGACCAAGGAAAACAAGTCAAAACCCAGAAGGATTGTGGGTTTCTGTGAGCTCTAACTTTTCTACTTGCGAGCGAACAAAGATGTGATTTGATTCATCAACTTCCTATTGAACAGTGAGAAATTATTCTCCCAGACTTTATATATATGTAGATAGATAGAGGGTAATGAAATAATGATTTGTGTGTAGAGAGAGAGATTCGTCGATGGTGGACTAGATGGCAACGAAGGTGTTGTACTGTGCAGGAGCGAGCTTCTGAGGTACAACTGCAACTGCTAGCTCCTTCTCTCCGGTTCTTTCCGATCCAATGCTTTGCATTTGCCCAAAAAAGAAAAAGTCTTTTTTTAATCTTTCGGCTCTTTACTTACACGCCTTTAAAGTTGATGAGCCATTGGCTATTTTTGTTTAGATAAAAAATCGATATCTAAAATAGCTATTGAAATTCTTTTTAAAATTCATGTAGCCTCTTTACATTATTGTACTATTGTTTTAACTTATGAATAAAACCTAATAAAAATCTAACTTTAATAGCTATCATGTGTAATTATAGTAAAAAGTGCAATCAGACTAATATGAGTGGGTGCATAAAATAATCGCAAAAACTACTACGTAATCGGCGTATATGTGTGACGAGTATATTTCAATCAAATATTCACACATTTTATATGAATATCATAATACTCAAAATAGTATTCTAATGTTAAATAATTGGTATGTCATGTCAAAGTTTTCATCTTGAAATATAAATATTCACTTAAAACATAAAGAGTTACGTGTGACGGTCACACGACAAAATAATTATAAAGTAACAGAAATAAATCAAGTACTAGACAGAATGTATTTAGCTGCACCCATTATATAAACGAATCAGATTAAATTTCATGAACAACAAACAAGGGACTCAAATAAATACAAAATATACTACAAACCCGCCTAAACAATTCAGAACCAAAAATATTAAAACATCTAACTACCTAACAAAGCACAACCAAACAACCTTTAACAAGAACTCAAACAAATTATATGTTAAGATATCATAATAATAAAATAAGATAGTTAAAAGCAGGTAGTAAAACAAAATAATAAAGCATTTCCAGTTAGATATTTTGTTAGGAGAAAAACTAGAGATTTAAAAAAATGTTGTCAAAGGACTATTTATGTCAATTGTGCTTGAAAATGATTTGTCTATATTGTAGAAAACTGTCATAAAATTTTGTTTAGTTATATGTCATAACTAATTGAATTTCCTTGTACTAAACTCCTTTTAATTGATTGGACATAATAATATTTCATAATCCAAATACCTGTGGATAGAATAGAATTATTTTTATTTATTAAATGAATTTCTTGTATAAAAACAAAACCATGGAGCCCAAAACTAACTCCAACCATCAAAAATGGCAGCTGCTTCAGCTACTACTCCCTTTGCTCCTCCCCTCAGACGCTCACACTTCCTCAACAACTACTATAATAAAACCCCAAAATTGAAGTTTAAACTCGCCACCAATAATATTAGTAATAATCCCATATCTCAAAAAAGGGGTTTTGCCTTGCCTTCTTCAATTTCTTGGTCAAAATCCGGCCATCAGAGGTCAACGAGACTAATCAGCCGTGCCTACGTGTCCGGCCCGGCTTTCGACGCGATCGTTTCGGAAAATGATCCGAAAATCAACGGCACTGAGAATATTCCGGAGCTGCTGCAGCCGGTTGATGTGATAAGTTGGGGGCTGTTGTGGAAACTTGTTTCGCGCCATAAATGGAGAGTCTTGGTCTCGGTTCTCACACTCTTGGGCTGCACAACTTGTACCCTTGCCATGCCTATATACTCTGGTATGCTTGAGTTGTACCTTTTGGGCCCTTTTTTTGTTTTTGTATATGCGACTGTAATCTCAATCTTGATTTTTAATAGACTAGCTCTATTCATACGAGTATTTGGTGAGAGTTGACTTTACATACTGACAATGCCGTAGCTTTGTAAGTTTTGCCCGGAAAGAAATTCATTTTTTGCGACAGAGAATTTTTGGGATATATATTTTTTAAAAATTTAAATCAAAGTTTAAGATAATGAGTTTCTTGTTATTTCAGGGCGATTTTTTGAAGTACTTATTGGAGCGAGACCAGAACCTATCTGGAAACTGCTGAGCAAAGTAGGAATTCTATACACTTTGGAGCCCATTTTCACAATTATTTTTGTGATAAACATGAATGGCATATGGGAGAAGGTTATGTCTAGCTTAAGAGCTCAAATATTCCAACGTGTGTTGATTCAAAAGGTATATTGGATTTTCTTTAGTGTTAATTTTTGTTCTTTAACATCATGTTAACTTGCTATTACAAGCATTTATAGTACTATATTAAAATGTGCTTCACATATTAATCAAATTTCGGATTTTTGTATTATGTGACGATTTTGTTCTAGTAATCAACAAATAATGATTCACCTTTCGTTTTTGTGGAAATCAAATTTCAGGTGGAGTTTTTTGACCGGTACAAGGTATGCAAGATTCCTTTCTTATTTGAATGGAGGGGCATATCTGTAATTTTCATGCTGTAGCGTTTGTCCTTGTAGGTTGGCGAACTTACGGCTTTATTAACATCTGATTTGGGTTCTCTTAAGAGCATTGTTAGTGAAAATATATCAAGAGACCGCGGTTTCAGGGCAATTTCTGAGGCAAGCTACTCTACACTAAGCACAAGTGAGCTTAATTAATATTCACCTTTTCTTTGATCAGAGACTAGTTACAAATTCTCGGTATTCAGCAAATTAACTGTTACTTTTTTAAGTTTCACAAAGTATATTTATTTTCTTTAACCTCTTTTAGTGAATCCTTGATGACCCCTTTTAATATGTTTGCATCGTTGTTTTTGCAGGTTATTGGGACACTATGCTTACTTTTTGCTCTTTCAGTCCAGCTGGCACCAGTTTTGGGCATACTTATGCTTACAGTATCTGTACTAGTTGGTAAGTTCAATAATTATTTATCTCTCTGCAAAAGAGGGTTCTCATAAATAGTGATTCATAATGACTATTTTTTGGTGTGGATGCAAAAAATTATTAAGTTGGGTTCTCATAAATAGTGATTGATAATGACTATTTTTTGGTGTGGATGCAAAGAATTATTAAGTTCATCTATTGCTGCATTTTGAAAAAAAAAAAAAAAACATCATTCGGTTAATTCCAAGGTTGTATCAGTGAGTAGTTTCCAGATATCTCCTTTTGTACGTATTACGGAGAAGCCTGTGTATATCATTATAACTATTTGAAAAAGAAAAGGAAAATTGTATTAATTAATGGATTTTACATTGCTATTTATATATATATATATTTTTTAAAAAGTTGAATTTGTCACCCATAATATTGTCTTCGTTTCTTGGATTTTTATTCCTATTTTCAAAGGCACTTCACTAACATTTACGAATTTTCCAGCTGTCTATAAGAGAACAACTGTGAATGTCTTTAAAGCTCATGGATCTGCCCAAGCCTCCATTGCTGACTGTGTTACTGAAACTTTTTCCGCTATTCGCACGGTAAGTTCCTGATATTTTGGCAAGCATCTTAATTTTTTTTTTCATTTAATTGATTATTTTTATGATAATTGTAACATTATTGCAGGTAAGATCATTCGGAGGAGAAAAACGTCAAATGTCACTTTTTGGTCGACAGGTAGAAAGCACTTGCAACTTTTTTTTTTTGGATATGCTTCGAAACAGAGTAATTTTATTACGCGAAATTTTGGAGGTTTTTGTTGGCCTTAACTTGTAATTAAAATTTTGTCAGGTTTATATTTATTTTCTTTAACCTCTTTTAGTGAATCCTTGATGACCCTTTTAATATGTTTGCATCGTTGTTTTTGCAGGTTATTGGGACACTATGCTTACTTTTTGCTCTTTCAGTCCAGCTGGCACCAGTTTTTGGGCATACTTATGCTTACAGTATCTGTACTAGTTGGTAAGTTCAATAATTATTTATCTCTCTGCAAAAGAGGGTTCTCATAAATAGTGATTCATAATGACTATTTTTTGGTGTGGATGCAAAAAATTATTAAGTTGGGTTCTCATAAATAGTGATTGATAATGACTATTTTTTGGTGTGGATGCAAAGAATTATTAAGTTCATCTATTGCTGCATTTTGAAAAAAAAAAAAAAAACATCATTCGGTTAATTCCAAGGTTGTATCAGTGAGTAGTTTCCAGATATCTCCTTTTGTACGTATTACGGAGAAGCCTGTGTATATCATTATAAACTATTTGAAAAAGAAAAGGAAAATTGTATTAATTAATGGATTTTACATTGCTATTTATATATATATATATTTTTTAAAAAGTTGAATTTGTCACCCATAATATTGTCTTCGTTTCTTGGATTTTTATTCCTATTTTCAAAGGCACTTCACTAACATTTACGAATTTTCCAGCTGTCTATAAGAGAACAACTGTGAATGTCTTTAAAGCTCATGGATCTGCCCAAGCCTCCATTGCTGACTGTGTTACTGAAACTTTTTCCGCTATTCGCACGGTAAGTTCCTGATATTTTGGCAAGCATCTTAATTTTTTTTTCATTTAATTGATTATTTTTATGATAATTGTAACTTCCTCAACAACTACTATAATAAAACCCCAAGATTGAAGTTTAAACTCGCCACCAATAATAATAGTAATAATCCCATATCTCAAAAAAAGGGTTTTTGCCTTGCCTTTCTTCGATTTCTTGGTCAAAATCCGGCCATCAGAGGTCAACGAGACTAATCAGCCGTGCCTACGTGTCCGGCCCGGCTTTCGACGCGATCGTTTCGGAAAATGATCCGAAAATCAACGGCACTGAGAATATTCCGGAGCTGCTGCAGCCGGTTGATGTGATAAGTTGGGGGCTGTTGTGGAAACTTGTTTCGCGCCATAAATGGAGAGTCTTGGTCTCGGTTCTCACACTCTTGGGCTGCCACAACTTGTACCCTTGCCATGCCTATATACTCTGGTATGCTTGAGTTGTACCTTTTGGGCCCTTTTTTGTTTTTGTATATGCGACTGTAATCTCAATCTTGATTTTTAATAGACTAGCTCTATTCATACGAGTATTTGGTGAGAGTTGACTTTACATACTGACAATGCCGTAGCTTTGTAAGTTTTGCCGGAAAGAAATTCATTTTTTGCGACAGAGAATTTTTTGGATATATATTTTTTAAAAATTTAAATCAAAGTTTAAGATAATGAGTTTCTTGTTATTTCAGGGCGATTTTTTGAAGTACTTATTGGAGCGAGACCAGAACCTATCTGGAAAACTGCTGAGCAAAGTAGGAATTCTATACACTTTGGAGCCCATTTTCACAATTATTTTTGTGATAAACATGAATGGCATATGGGAGAAGGTTATGTCTAGCTTAAGAGCTCAAATATTCCAACGTGTGGTTGATTCAAAAGGTATATTGGAATTTTCTTTAGTGTTAATTTTTGTTCTTTAACATCATGTTAACTTGCTATTACAAGCATTTATAGTACTATATTAAAATGTGCTTTCACATATTAATCAAATTTGGATTTTTGTATTATGTGACGATTTTGTTCTAGTAATCAACAAATAATGATTCACCTTTCGTTTTTGTGGAAATCAAATTTCAGGTGGAGTTTTTTGACCGGTACAAGGTATGCAAGATTCCTTTCTTATTTGAATGGAGGGGCATATCTGTAATTTTCATGCTGTAAGCGTTTTGTCCTTGTAGGTTGGCGAACTTACGGCTTTATTAACATCTGATTTGGGTTCTCTTAAGAGCATTGTTAGTGAAAATATATCAAGAGACCGCGGTTTCAGGGCAATTTCTGAGGCAAGCTACTCTACACTAAGCACAAGTGAGCTTAATTAATATTCACCTTTTCTTTGATCAGAGACTAGTTACAAATTCTCGGTATTCAGCAAATTAACTGTTACTTTTTTAAGTTTCACAAAGTATATTTATTTTCTTTAACCTCTTTTAGTGAATCCTTGATGACCCTTTTAATATGTTTGCATCGTTGTTTTTGCAGGTTATTGGGACACTATGCTTACTTTTTGCTCTTTCAGTCCAGCTGGCACCAGTTTTTGGGCATACTTATGCTTACAGTATCTGTACTAGTTGGTAAGTTCAATAATTATTTATCTCTCTGCAAAAGAGGGTTCTCATAAATAGTGATTCATAATGACTATTTTTTGGTGTGGATGCAAAAAATTATTAAGTTGGGTTCTCATAAATAGTGATTGATAATGACTATTTTTTGGTGTGGATGCAAAGAATTATTAAGTTCATCTATTGCTGCATTTTGAAAAAAAAAAAAAAAACATCATTCGGTTAATTCCAAGGTTGTATCAGTGAGTAGTTTCCAGATATCTCCTTTTGTACGTATTACGGAGAAGCCTGTGTATATCATTATAAACTATTTGAAAAAGAAAAGGAAAATTGTATTAATTAATGGATTTTACATTGCTATTTATATATATATATATTTTTTAAAAAGTTGAATTTGTCACCCATAATATTGTCTTCGTTTCTTGGATTTTTATTCCTATTTTCAAAGGCACTTCACTAACATTTACGAATTTTCCAGCTGTCTATAAGAGAACAACTGTGAATGTCTTTAAAGCTCATGGATCTGCCCAAGCCTCCATTGCTGACTGTGTTACTGAAACTTTTTCCGCTATTCGCACGGTAAGTTCCTGATATTTTGGCAAGCATCTTAATTTTTTTTTCATTTAATTGATTATTTTTATGATAATTGTAACATTATTGCAGGTAAGATCATTCGGAGGAGAAAAACGTCAAATGTCACTTTTTGGTCGACAGGTAGAAAGCACTTGCAACTTTTTTTTTTTTTTTTTTGGGATATGCTTCGAAACAGAGTAAATTTATTACACGAAGTCGTAGAGGTTTTTGTTGGCCTTAACTTGTATTTAAAATTTTGGTCAGGTTTATATTTATTTTCTTTAACCTCTTTTAGTGAATCCTTGATGACCCTTTTAATATGTTTGCATCGTTGTTTTGCAGGTTATTGGGACACTATGCTTACTTTTTGCTCTTTCAGTCCAGCTGGCACCAGTTTTTGGGCATACTTATGCTTACAGTATCTGTACTAGTTGGTAAGTTCAATAATTATTTATCTCTCTGCAAAAGAGGGTTCTCATAAATAGTGATTCATAATGACTATTTTTTGGTGTGGATGCAAAAAATTATTAAGTTGGGTTCTCATAAATAGTGATTGATAATGACTATTTTTTGGTGTGGATGCAAAGAATTATTAAGTTCATCTATTGCTGCCATTTTGAAAAAAAAAAAAAAAACATCATTCGGTTAATTCCAAGGTTGTATCAGTGAGTAGTTTCCAGATATCTCCTTTTGTACGTATTACGGAGAAGCCTGTGTATATCATTATAAACTATTTGAAAAAGAAAAGGAAAATTGTATTAATTAATGGATTTTACATTGCTATTTATATATATATATATTTTTTAAAAAGTTGAATTTGTCACCCATAATATTGTCTTCGTTTCTTGGATTTTTATTCCTATTTTCAAAGGCACTTCACTAACATTTACGAATTTTCCAGCTGTCTATAAGAGAACAACTGTGAATGTCTTTAAAGCTCATGGATCTGCCCAAGCCTCCATTGCTGACTGTGTTACTGAAACTTTTTCCGCTATTCGCACGGTAAGTTCCTGATATTTTGGCAAGCATCTTAATTTTTTTTTCATTTAATTGATTATTTTTATGATAATTGTA
>BMAC01000151.1:1049056-1075260 GCA_014905375.1 Phtheirospermum japonicum
CTCGAGTACGAGAGCAGTGGCTTAACGCTTGGGGTATTTAAGTCCATCAACGAGTCCCTCACTCGGGTTGCTGTTTATGTCTCTTTAATGGCCCTCTATTGCCTCGGAGGAAGCAAAGTAAAAGCTGTAAGGACTTCAAGATTTTCTAACTTACCCTGTAATTTTTAATACTATACTATCTTGAATCTGAATGAGTATCAACTAAAATCTTGATTTTTTGCATGTAGGGCGAACTTGCTGTCGGAACAATGGTTTCTTTTATTGGATACACTTTTACGCTAACATTTGCTGTGAGTACTTTCTCTTTTTTTAATTCTTTTTTTTAATCATAACATTTTTTAAGGTACTAAAAAATTAAAATAAAAATGTTACAGGTTCAAGGGTGGTGAACACCTTTGGCGATCTTCGTGGAGCCTTAGCTGCTACAGAAAGAATTAACTCTGTTTTATCTAGTGCCGAAATTGATGAAGCTTTAGCTTTTGCTTTAGAAAAGGATTTAAAGAGTCGTAAATTGCACGATCCGAACCTTGAAGCTCTTTACATTATTGCAGGTAAGATCATTCGGAGGAGAAAAACGTCAAATGTCACTTTTTGGTCGACAGGTAGAAAGCACTTGCAACTTTTTTTTTTTTTTTTTTGGGATATGCTTCGAAACAGAGTAAATTTATTACACGAAGTCGTAGAGGTTTTTGTTGGCCTTAACTTGTATTTAAAATTTTGGTCAGGTTCTCGAGTACGAGAGCAGTGGCTTAACGCTTGGGGTATTTAAGTCCATCAACGAGTCCCTCACTCGGGTTGCTGTTTATGTCCTCTTTAATGGCCCTCTATTGCCTCGGAGGAAGCAAAGTAAAAGCTGTAAGGACTTCAAGATTTTCTAACTTACCCTGTAATTTTTAATACTATACTATCTTGAATCTGAATGAGTATCAACTAAAATCTTGATTTTTTGCATGTAGGGCGAACTTGCTGTCGGAACAATGGTTTCTTTTATTGGATACACTTTTACGCTAACATTTGCTGTGAGTACTTTCTCTTTTTTTAATTCTTTTTTTTAATCATAACATTTTTTAAGGTACTAAAAAATTAAAATAAAAATGTTACAGGTTCAAGGGTGGTGAACACCTTTGGCGATCTTCGTGGAGCCTTAGCTGCTACAGAAAGAATTAACTCTGTTTTATCTAGTGCCGAAATTGATGAAGCTTTAGCTTTTGCTTTAGAAAAGGATTTAAAGAGTCGTAAATTGCACGATCCGAACCTTGAAGCTCTTTTAATCAACGCTTCGAACGGGAATGTGCAAACCAGGAATGCGGGTTATATGTCTTCCCTAAAATCTGCTAGCCATGTGCGTAGCCTTGCACGGGTCAGGCGATATCCGCCTCGAAGGTAAAAAAAATGCATGCATGCGTAATAAATGTACTTCATGCTGTTGGTTTTATACATAATTGACTCGATCACAATTTTAATTATGCCTTGCAGATGTTTATTTCTCATATCCTCTAAGGCCTGATGTGGAAATCTTACAAGGTTTTGATCTAACTTTAAAATGTGGAACTGTCACTGCTCTGGTGGGCCAAGTGGTGCGGGCAAAAGCACAGTCGTGCAGCTTTTAGCTCGGTTTTATGAGGTTATAACTGATAATATAAATTTCAGTTTCAACAGAATTTGAATTATTAATGATAACTAACTGAAAAGATGAGTTCCGATTTTGCAGCCGATCAGAGGTCGAATAACAGTTGCTGGTGAGGATCTGCGATCGTTTTGATAAGAGCGAATGGGCTCGGGTGGTTTCTATAGTGAATCAAGTATTTATTTATCTATATCATTTTTAGTTTTTTTTTGTGGGTGTGTGTGTGTGTGTGTGTTTCGGTTTTTGTTAAGCAGGGCCAAAATATTAGTGTTTTTTTTTTTTTTCTTATGAGATCCCAGTCTTTAGGGGTTTTTATTCTATTTTATTTTACTTTTTATGTTTTTTATGTTTTTATTTTTTATTTTCCATTTCGTAGGGTTCTTTTTTTAGTTTATTTTTGTTTAGGGTTTTCTATTTTTTTTTTTTTTTTTAAATTTAGTTACCTGCTTCTTAGGAGTGTGCCTCTAATAAGTTATGTTTGTAGGCTAGTATATTTTCATGTTCTAAAAACAACTTGCTCTTGTTCTACTATGTTGTAAACTGCCACAGGAACCTGTTCTATTCTCGGTTTCGGTTGGAGAAAATATTGCTTATGGACTTCCGGACGATTATGTTTCCAAGGATGATGTGATAAAAGCTGCTAAAGCAGCTAATGCTCATGAATTTATAATTTCGTTGCCACAGGTATGGCAAATCTGGGGGCTTTGCAACTATCTACTCTTTTTTCACTTGTATATGTTGCTCAGCTCGTTGTTCCGTTTTTCCATATAGGGTTATGACACATTAGTTGGTGAGCGTGGGTGGTTTGTTAAGTGGAGGACAGAGGCAGGTACCATCAAATCCTCTCTCTCTCTCACCCACCCACACGACAACATTTATCTAGCACTAATCTCGTCTTCCCATATACAGCGAATAGCCATTGCAAGGGCTCTGCTCAAGAATGCTCCAATCTTGATTCTTGATGAGGTAGGCATCTGGCAAATGAATACATTAGTAATTATTAGGCAAAATGTGTTCTTTTTATGTAATTTTGTCAACATATGGTCGAAAATATGAAAAATCGTGATGAAGGGTTATCTTTTTAGACAAAAAGGTGTTCTTGTATGTAGTTTTGTCCGCATTTACTAGAAAATATGAAAATTTTTGGTGAAGGGTTGTCCTTTTAGGCGAAAAGGTATTTTTTTATGTAGTTTTGTCTGCATGTACTAAGAATGGCAAAAACTTGTTTACACCCGTCTGACGGAGTATATTCCGTTAGGTGAGCCCAAATTTTAGTTTTTTTTTTTTTTTTTTTCATTTTACTCTTTTAGGGTTCTTTTTTTAGTTTTTTATCTAGATTTTCTTAGGGTTTTTTTAATTGTTTTAGGGTTTTTACGGTTTTATAGGATTTTTACGATTCTTTTTAAGTTTTTTAGCTCGAGTACGAGAGCAGTGGCTTAACGCTTGGGGTATTTAAGTCCATCAACGAGTCCCTCACTCGGGTTGCTGTTTATGTCTCTTTAATGGCCCTCTATTGCCTCGGAGGAAGCAAAGTAAAAGCTGTAAGGACTTCAAGATTTTCTAACTTACCCTGTAATTTTTAATACTATACTATCTTGAATCTGAATGAGTATCAACTAAAATCTTGATTTTTTGCATGTAGGGCGAACTTGCTGTCGGAACAATGGTTTCTTTTATTGGATACACTTTTACGCTAACATTTGCTGTGAGTACTTTCTCTTTTTTTAATTCTTTTTTTTAATCATAACATTTTTTAAGGTACTAAAAAATTAAAATAAAAATGTTACAGGTTCAAGGGTGGTGAACACCTTTGGCGATCTTCGTGGAGCCTTAGCTGCTACAGAAAGAATTAACTCTGTTTTATCTAGTGCCGAAATTGATGAAGCTTTAGCTTTTGCTTTAGAAAAGGATTTAAAGAGTCGTAAATTGCACGATCCGAACCTTGAAGCTCTTTACATTATTGCAGGTAAGATCATTCAGAGGAGAACAACGTCAAATGTCACTTTTTGGTCGACAGGTGGAAAGCACTTGCAACTTTTTTTTTGTTTTTTTTTTTGGGATATGCTTCGAAACAGAGTAAATTTATTACACGAAGTCGTAGAGGTTTTTGTTGGCCTTAACTTGTATTTAAAATTTTGTCAGGTTCTCGAGTACGAGAGCAGTGGCTTAACGCTTGGGGTATTTAAGTCCATCAACGAGTCCCTCACTCGGGTTGCTGTTTATGTCTCTTTAATGGCCCTCTATTGCCTCGGAGGAAGCAAAGTAAAAGCTGTAAGGACTTCAAGATTTTCTAACTTACCCTGTAATTTTTAATACTATACTATCTTGAATCTGAATGAGTATCAACTAAAATCTTGATTTTTTGCATGTAGGGCGAACTTGCTGTCGGAACAATGGTTTCTTTTATTGGATACACTTTTACGCTAACATTTGCTGTGAGTACTTTCTCTTTTTTTAATTCTTTTTTTTAATCATAACATTTTTTAAGGTACTAAAAAATTAAAATAAAAATGTTACAGGTTCAAGGGGTGGTGAACACCTTTGGCGATCTTCGTGGAGCCTTAGCTGCTACAGAAAGAATTAACTCTGTTTTATCTAGTGCCGAAATTGATGAAGCTTTAGCTTTTGCTTTAGAAAAGGATTTAAAGAGTCGTAAATTGCACGATCCGAACCTTGAAGCTCTTTTAATCAACGCTTCGAACGGGAATGTGCAAACCAGGAATGCGGGTTATATGTCTTCCCTAAAATCTGCTAGCCATGTGCGTAGCCTTGCACGGTCAGGCGATATCCGCCTCGAAGGTAAAAAAAATGCATGCATGCGTAATAAATGTACTTCATGCTGTTGGTTTATACATAATTGACTCGATCACAATTTTAATTATGCCTTGCAGATGTTTATTTCTCATATCCTCTAAGGCCTGATGTGGAAATCTTACAAGGTTTTGATCTAACTTTAAAATGTGGAACTGTCACTGCTCTGGTGGGGCCAAGTGGTGCGGGCAAAAGCACAGTCGTGCAGCTTTTAGCTCGGTTTTATGAGGTTATAACTGATAATATAAATTTCAGTTTCAACAGAATTTGAATTATTAATGATAACTAACTGAAAAGATGAGTTCCGATTTTGCAGCCGATCAGAGGTCGAATAACAGTTGCTGGTGAGGATCTGCGATCGTTTGATAAGAGCGAATGGGCTCGGGTGGTTTCTATAGTGAATCAAGTATTTATTTATCTATATCATTTTTAGTTTTTTTTTGTGGGTGTGTGTGTGTGTGTGTGTTTCGGTTTTTGTTAAGCAGGGCCAAAATATTAGTGTTTTTTTTTTTTCTTATGAGATCCCAGTCTTTAGGGGGTTTTTATTCTATTTTATTTTACTTTTTATGTTTTTTATGTTTTTATTTTTTATTTTCCATTTTCGTAGGGTTCTTTTTTTAGTTTATTTTTGTTTAGGGTTTTCTATTTTTTTTTTTTTTTTTAAATTTAGTTACCTGCTTCTTAGGAGTGTGCCTCTAATAAGTTATGTTTGTAGGCTAGTATATTTTCATGTTCTAAAAACAACTTGCTCTTGTTCTACTATGTTGTAAACTGCCACAGGAACCTGTTCTATTCTCGGTTTCGGTTGGAGAAAATATTGCTTATGGACTTCCGGACGATTATGTTTCCAAGGATGATGTGATAAAAGCTGCTAAAGCAGCTAATGCTCATGAATTTATAATTTCGTTGCCACAGGTATGGCAAATCTGGGGCTTTGCAACTATCTACTCTTTTTTCACTTGTATATGTTGCTCAGCTCGTTGTTCCGTTTTTCCATATAGGGTTATGACACATTAGTTGGTGAGCGTGGTGGTTTGTTAAGTGGAGGACAGAGGCAGGTACCATCAAATCCTCTCTCTCTCTCACCCACCCACACGACAACATTTATCTAGCACTAATCTCGTCTTCCCATATACAGCGAATAGCCATTGCAAGGGCTCTGCTCAAGAATGCTCCAATCTTGATTCTTGATGAGGTAGGCATCTGGCAAATGAATACATTAGTAATTATTAGGCAAAATGTGTTCTTTTTATGTAATTTTGTCAACATATGGTCGAAAATATGAAAAATCGTGATGAAGGGTTATCTTTTTAGACAAAAAGGTGTTCTTGTATGTAGTTTTGTCCGCATTTACTAGAAAATATGAAAATTTTTGGTGAAGGGTTGTCCTTTTAGGCGAAAAGGTATTTTTTATGTAGTTTTGTCTGCATGTACTAAGAATGGCAAAAACTTGTTTACACCCGTCTGACGGAGTATATTCCGTTAGGTGAGCCCAAATTTTAGTTTTTTTTTTTTTGTTTTTCATTTTACTCTTTTAGGGTTCTTTTTTTAGTTTTTTATCTAGATTTTCTTAGGGTTTTTTAATTGTTTTAGGGTTTTTACGGTTTTATAGGATTTTTACGATTCTTTTTAAGTTTTTTAGTTAATTTATTTTTTTAAACTAACTAAAAAAACGGTACCTAGCTAACGGTTAGGCTGCTCACAATGGTGTGCCTCTACTAGAAAAAAAGGAAACTCGCGGTGAATGGTTATCTTTTTAGGATCACCTATGTCCAGCTGTTTTGGTTAAAAAAAATGTTTAAACGTCTCTCTTGAGTTACGTGGATTTAAAATTATATATATTGTTTTTTAATTTGGACCGTGTCAGTGCAATTCATCTTGATTTTACTGTTGTTCGTGTCCAAAGAAGGTTCCGGGTTATAAAAATTAGACTTGTATATGGTTTTGCATGTTGGATGCTTCAGACTATTGCTGCCTAATTTGGGTTGATTGTGTTACAGGCTACCAGCGCCTTAGATACCGTCAGTGAACGTCTGGTTCAGGACGCTCTGAACCGTCTGATGAAGGGCAGAACGACTTTAGTGATTGCGCACAGACTGAGCACCGTTCAGAACGCTGATCAAATCGCCTTATGCGCTGATGGGAAGGTTTCAGAACTAGGGACCCACTTGGAGTTGTTAGAGCAAAAGGGTCTATATGCCTCTTTAGTTGGCACCCAAAGACTCGCCTTCGAGTGACAACAACAACAATATTATGGCGAAATTTTTCTTTAGCTCAAGTAAAATAAATGCGTGAGTGTTCTTTTTATCTTTTGTCTTTTTATCTTTTGTCGAAGAAAATATTAAGAAAAACATTATCTTTAATATCCTTAAAATTAGTTTGATATCCAAGAGATGCCCAGACATGTTTTCTTTATTCAGACCACTGAAATCATAATGAAGATACAGCAAATTTGCATAATTATTTGATATCATTCACTGTGTTATCTAAGCTAAGCAGTGGCTGAGAATGAGATCATGGCATTCAAACATGCTAGGCACTCAGTTGGCAGACTAAGGAATGTGTCCATGAAAATGTCATTAATTGGTTCAACTTTAGCCACCCCAACAAGCTTGCACATCCCATCTTTATCCACTCTCTCTCCTCTTCCCCCTCTCATCTCCCCCTTCGATTCTTCCGATGTCAATACTGTGTCCACAAGTAGCGGCCGAGCTTTATACACACTCCCGATTGAAAACAAGAACTTGGCTCTCAACTTCAACTCCACCTACAAAAACAACACTACCTTAATTTGAGGGATCTCTTATTTGACTGACACCCTTAAAAAAAAAAAAAAAAAGGCCTGAAAAACTACCTTGCCGGATTCTTGATCGATTTTGCCTCGAAATGCCTCGGGAACGATGTCGATTTTAAAAAAAGGCGGCAAGGGCAACCCCAAGAACTTAGTCGTGGCAGTTGACAATGGCGGGATATACAGCGTCTTCACGTCGAAATCAACAGAAACTTCATTAGCAGCACTTTCCGAGGCTCGAGTAGCTGTACCAGAGCCTTGACCCCCTTCAGCGTTGTACGCGAAGTCGGGATATCTGGAAATACCGAGTTTGCAAGCTCCCAGGGTCTTGAACTTAACACTGTATACAGCGGGTTTCGGAAGCGTTGTTTGCTTGATTGTGGCAGTTGAAACTAACTGCTGCTCGTTGAGATTCATATTTGTTGGTCTGGGGATCAAGAGATTTGGCGGGAATGAAAAATTATAACTCGTGGAGATTTGGTTTGATGTTTTGTACGGGATTTGAGGGCTCAGGCTGTGGATTTGGCACCCGGCCATTTTTTGGAGGGGGTGGTTTATGTTTGAGTTATTTATGTGATTGTCAGAAATATGAAGAAGGAACGAAGAGAGGATTTATTTGTTTGTGGCGTGTATTGAAATGATGAATGTGAGGTCAGTATGAGTCCATGCAGTGGCGGAGCCCCGATTTAAATTCTATCCGGGCTAAAGTATTTTTAATGGAAAATAAAATAATATGGAATAAAACACACACCAATGGTGCTTTATCCTTATCTTGCACAATCACAATAAGAAAAAAAGAAGGGTGGGATTTTGACGGATGATCAACAAGCTAGACAATTTATTACATTAATCAAAATAAACAAGTTTGATAGTTTATTTTCATCGTTTTTGAAGGAAAGTGAAAAATTGTAAGAAATTAGTGGAACCAAATTTCTTATAATCGTTTTTAATTATACGACTTGGGAGAAGTCATAGCTAATAAATTTATAAAATCTATATATATATAAAAAGGCTAGTGTTTCTAAAAATATTTCTCAAAATTTTTCCGCCCATTTTACTTACTATTTGTAGTATACATATTTATTATTTATATAATTATTTATGTAATTATTCTTTTGGAGATTATGATTTATGTAAAGAAAATATTGAATATATAGAAGAATTATGGATAATTATAAATAAAATCGGAGAGAAATTAAAATGATATAATTTTTTTTGAAGAAAATTTAAAATATAAAATTATTTAAAATAAATATATAAATATATGTAAATAATTTGTTAATAAATTTTAAAAACCCAAAAAAGCAAAAGTAAAATACAAATATTTTCAAATGCTGTAAAATAAAATTAAAAATATTAATAAAATCATATAGATAAAAATATAAGAACTTATAATTAAACTATAATATATATTTAATAAATATGAAACTAAATCGAAAATTCAATAATCAAATAAAGTTAAAGAGAAAATTCATTAAGTAAATTAAATTAACTCAAAAATTCATAATTAGATTCTATAATTTTAAATAAATCTAAAAATAAAAAAAAAGAATCGATAAAAATATAAAATAAAATAGAAAAAATAATATTAACTACAAAAATATTATGTGTGTGTGTGTGTATATATATATATATGAAATCTAAAAAATAAAATATAAATATAAAGTATATAATCTATAAATAAATTTAAATAATTATTTTATAAATCTGCAAAACTCGAAAAAGTAAATCGAAATATAAATATGTCAAATGATATCAAAGAGATTTTTTTTTATTATAAATAAAATATATGAACTTATAATTAAATTACAAATATTTATTTAATATATACAAAGAAAAATAGAAAACAAACCAAATAGTTGCTAATATTATAAAATTAAATATGAATTCATAACTACGAAAAAGTACCATTAAATTATAAAAAATTATTAACTAAATATAAAATAAAAAATCAAGAATTACAAGAAATATAATATAGTATAAACAAATTTAGAAAAAAAATAAATTGAATATCAAAAATATAGAAATTTATAATTTGATTTTAAAAAATTATTCAATAATTTTGTTAACTAAAAAAAAAGATAGTATGAATACATACAAAAAACTGATGCAACGACAAAAAAAAATTATAATCGATAACAAGAACTTGTCTTTTCTTCCATAATTGTATTTGTTGACCAGATCAAGTGATACGAGGACAAACCTAATAGCATCATATCTTTCAATTTTCTATACGTGACTTTAGTAAAACTCGAATTACCCAAACTTTGACCCTGAACGTGTCACGAACTTGACAATGACACTTTTTTTATTTTTTTTTTCTTTTCGTTTTCCAAAAAAAAAATTAAAAAATTATATTATGAACATAAATAAAAGGTTAACAACTTTATACAATTATTTGTTTAAAATTTAAAATCAAAATTATATGTGGGAGAACAAAAAAATGATTATATAATCGCATAATATAAAGAATTCAATACATTATTTTAAAATTTTTAACTAAATAATTACTCATGAATATTTGTATATTAATAATTTGTGACTAATTACTATGACTTTAAGTATTTAAAGTTTGAAATCCACACATAAATAATTAATTAGATTATTGGTTATATAATTACTTTCGTATAACTTAAATATATATATAAATTTTAATTTATTTATCGGATTCATCAACTGACTCGATGACTTGGTGGTTAATTTACTTAGTGTCTATCCCGAGTCAATTATCGGGCTGATTTAAAAAAAAATAACTATAATAAAATAGAAAATAAAGGCCCTCAATTAAAATTTTAATACGATGCCTCATTTATTTGGTATTTCTTTTTTCATGTTTGTAGTATATTATATATTTTTACAATATTTATATTTTTTTCTAGATTTAGGAAATATTTTATTATAATACAACATTAATCAAGTATATTACTTTCTGTTTTAAAATATTTTATGATTTATTTTATTATATTTTATAACTTCTTGATCTTTGTTATTGTTTTATTATCAACTTCCAATAGATAAAACAAACTATTTAAAATTAACTTATATATATTTATTTGATTTACTTTATCACTATCGTCAATTTATTCTTTTAATGTATTTTTAAAATAAATATTTAGAAATTAATGATAATTTTATTATATTTTTATCTAATTTCAAAATAATCTTATAATTATATTATTATGTTATATTATAATATTTATATTTATATTTTATTTCATTTTAAAAATTATTAAGAACCATTTAGAATTAAATCATATACGTTATATTTATTTAAATAAATTCATATTTTATTATTATTTTATTATTTATAGTATTTTAAGTTTTTTTTGTTACTTTTAAGATTTAGTAAATGATTATTCAGAATTTAAATTATTTTTAATTTATTTTATAGAATTATTGTGAAATAAGATTTATTTTATATTATTTAAACTATTACTATCATTGATAAGTATTTGCATATAAAATATACTTCTTATATATATATATATATATTTAATATATTTTATATTCTTTTATGATTTATTTTATTATTTTATAATATTTATTAGTTTCTTATTATTATTAAATAATTACTTAGAATTCATAATATTTTAATTCAATTTTAAAATAGTTTAGGATTTATTTTATATTATTTATAATATATATAATTTTGTGACTTTTTAATTTTAATTTAATTATATATATTTATAATCTAAATAAAAAAATTGTATTTATTCAGTTGATTTTATTTTATTTTTTCCAAACTTATATTAAAAGTATTATATTTTTATTGGCTAAAGATTTATTTAATAATTGTCTAATTATGTTGATACAAATTATATCTAAAACAACACGTACAACAAAGTATGACTAGATTACAACTAGATTATTCAGTTGTACTTAAGTTGTACTCAAACAGATTGATGTGATTGAATTATAACATAATCTAATGATAAACTTTCGTGTACATGTTGACAAACAAGTATAACGGATACCGATAATTAGAAAAGACTAAATTTATTATAAGATCTTTACTTTGTCTTTGATACAAAGACTAAACAATGAGATGGACTCAATGATTTCTAATAAAAATGACTAATATGATTATTTTGCGACTAACTCAATGAGAGAGTTTGAAACTATTATCATGTGAGTTAAATATAATTTGACGTATAATGTAGTATGCAAAAAGTTATTTCATAATATATAAATGTGGAGTTATTTACCTTTATTTTATTTTAGGGCGCGGATATAGGCACCTCATCTATTCATGAGGTCACCCAATAAGAAAAAATAAACAAAAATGCCAAAATTACGCTTACCGGCTTGCTTCTGACCCAGGTGAAAGCGTAAGCGAAAGTGCCTGGTTCGTTATCATCTTCTCTAACCCTTCACCACCACTCCTACTCTTCCATTATCATCGCCCATCACACTGTCGCCGCCACCGTCGAACAGGAAGAAGAAAAAACGTGATGGGTGGTGAAAGGTAAGTGATGGATCTGGGCGACAAAGGGTAAGAAATAGATACAAAATAGGGGTGTTCGTCTCTGAAGAAGAAAAAACGTGATGGGTGGTGAAAGGTAAGTGATGGATCTGGGCGACAAAGGGTAAGAAACAGATGCAAAATAGGGGTGTTCGTCTCTGGTTTCACGAGCATATGTCATGTGTTTGAACATTTTGATCGAACAATACAACGTTGTTCGAAAAAAAATTCGAACAAGTCTTAAAGGGGGTGTTTAGATCAATTTTTTGAACATGTGTTTTGTGTACGAATCAATTTTTCGCAGTTGTATTTAGTGTTCGAATCGATTTTTTAAACATATATTTTGTGTTCGAAAGTTTGGTTCGAACGACTTTTTTCAAGGCACTTTTTTTCTTTTTCTTTCTTAATGGCACGGCGGCGGCAACGTATTTCTGTGTGCATGTTTTGTTTATATTATTCAATAGACGGCGGCCATGGCAGTGGCGACGGTAATGGGAGATGACTGGAGTGGTGGTGGAGAGTTGAAGGAAATGAAGTATTTGGAGGTGTAGGGTTTAAAAATAATATTGACATTTTTGTGATAATATTTGTAGTAGGGTGAAATAATAAATAAAACGAGGTGCGTATATCTACGCCCTTTGTTTTAAATTTGCTCGTGTTGACCAATAATCGTGACTTAAATATTTTAGATTAATATATTACATTAATAAATCAATAACATTACACTTAAATCGAATGAATTTACAACATCCATTTTAATTCGCTCCGTGTATCGCACGGGTTAAGCACTAGTTACAATTAAAGAATTAGAATTAGATGATATTGAAGCCCGAAAATAAAATGCAATTCAAGTTACTAAATTACAATGAAGGAATTAGAATTTAGGATTTAGGGTTAAATATTGAATGTTGAATCTATGAATTTTGAAAGCTTACCTATCGATTATGGAGCTTCTAAAACGAGATAGAAATTTGATAAACGTTATTGTTTGGTTTGAGATGTCCGCCTCTCCGTAACTCTCTCATTTTTTGTTTTCAAATTGAAAGTTAAGGTATGTCTAAAAAGCTAACACCAAAATACGTTTAACTAATTGGAATTTATATTATTGAGCTAAATTAAATTTTAATTAAGTGATAGTATGGATTGGATTGGACTTAGTGGACTGCTTTATTTATTTAAAAAAAAAAAGTAAAACACGAATAATTTATGCTTGATCTAAATTTTAAGCATGAAGAATAAATAACTATCTTTAATATACCTCCGGGCTACCCGGCTACAGCCCGGGTAAGGCATTGAATGCCTCCGCCGCCCTTTAGTCCAGGAACCAGTGATGATGACAAAAAGAGTAAGTAACAATGAGAGATATTTGTCTTGAACGATCTCTCAGCCAACAATCTTTTCTCAAACCAGAAAATGTAAGAGACGCGTCAAATAAATATATTCTCAGTTCTGATAATGCAGTAATAATTTAATGAAGCCGTTAAAACGGTGACATAAAAAACCAATAGTAGGAAAAAAAAACTGACGTCCAAATTTCATCAATATAGCTATAAACAATAGGCACTTGTTTCTCTCTTTATATGGTACTTTCTCTCACTTCCTCCTTTTCTCTCTCTTCTTAATTTCTTTCTGTTTTGCGAAAAATTGAAAAATCGTCTAATGTTTATAATTAAATTAAAAATAATATAATGTTGCTTTAGCTATCGAACTCATCTGTTTTTTAATACTACGAGCAATTAGGTTAAGTAATTTTCACAAAATATTTTCCAAATTTTGTGTTCAGAGAAAAGGGGGATTATTTCTTATTCATTTATTTTCAATTTACTTCATAAATAGTTGTAATATTGATATGGTTTACATGGTAATAGAAAATGATTTTTAGTATTTAAAGTGGGGGAGAGATTTAAGGAGAAGATTTGATTTTATGTTGATCAAGAAAGAAAGAGATTAATAAATTTATGTTAAGTTAATTCAAGAAAGAGAAAGAAATTCTAGGAGGAGAGATAATCCTAAGTACCAATTAATTTTTATGTACAATTACTAAGAATACACGCGCACAATATCTTAGTTTCCTTAAAAGAAATGTGCATATAATATATATGTATATATATATATATTATTATATACAATAAAGGTAAGAAACAAATTACCATTTTCCCAGTCCAACTAATTAAAGAGATGTGCATATATTACACAATACCGCCCGCATAAACATATATTACGACCAAAAAAGAAACAGAATGGCTCACCACCTCGCCGTCAAACCCCACGACATGTTCACTTCCTTGATCCCCAAAACCCCAACATCAACCAATAAGTTATTCCTCGTCATCCAAGAGCTCATCTCCTTGGCCAAGATCGCCTTCCCCATGATCCTAACCGGCCTCCTCCTCTACTCCAGGTCCATGATCTCCATGCTCTTCCTCGGCCGCCTCGGCGACCTGGCCTTGGCCGGCGGCTCCCTAGCCGTCGGCTTCGCCAACATAACCGGCTACTCCATCCTCACGGGCCTAGCCATGGGAATGGAGCCCATCTGCGGCCAAGCCTTCGGCGCCAAGAAATACTCCCTCCTCGGCCTCTCCCTCCAGCGGACCGTGCTCCTGCTCCTCCTCACCTCGCTCCCCATATCCCTCCTCTGGCTCAACATCAAACAAATACTCCTTTTCTGCGGCCAGGACACGGCCATTGCGGGCCAGGCCCAGACATTCCTGCTCTACTCGATACCCGATTTGCTAGCACAGTCCCTCTTGCATCCGCTGAGGATTTACCTCCGAACACAGTCGGTGAATCTGCCTCTCACTCTCTGCGCCGCCGCTTCGACGGTTTTTCAAATACCCATAAGCTGCCTCCTGGTTTCGAAGCTTGGCCTGGGAGTTAGAGGGGTGGCTTTGAGCGGCGTGTGGACAAACTTCAACCTCGTGGTTCTGTTGATCCTGTACATACTCTTCTCCGGGGTGTACAAAAAGACGTGGGCCGGTTTGTCGACCGAATGCCTAAAGGGCTGGAAGTCGCTTCTGGAATTGGCCATCCCGAGCTGCATTTCGGTGTGCCTCGAGTGGTGGTGGTATGAGATCATGATCCTGCTGTGCGGCCTCCTCGTCAACCCCAAAGCCACCGTGGCCTCCATGGGGATACTCATCCAGACCACCGCCTTGATTTACATATTCCCGTCCTCGTTGAGCTTCAGCGTCTCCACGAGGGTCGGGAACGAGATAGGGGCCCGCAGGCCCGAGAAGGCGAAGATGGTGGCTGTCGTCGGGATTTTATGCAGCTTCGTGTTGGGCTTCTCGGCCCTGTTTTTTGCGGTGTCGGTTATGAATGTGTGGGCGAGAATGTTTACTTCGGACAAGGAGATTATAGCACTGACGTCGCTCGTCCTGCCCATAATCGGGCTTTGCGAGCTGGGGAACTGCCCGCAGACGACGGGCTGTGGGGTTTTAAGGGGGGCGGCCCGGCCCAAAGTGGGGGCGAATATCAACTTGGGGTGCTTCTACTTGGTGGGCATGCCGATAGCGGTGGGCCTGGCCTTTTTCTATAAGATGGACTTTGAGGGCCTTTGGCTCGGGCTCCTGGCGGCCCAAGCGTCGTGTATGGTGACGATGATGGTGGTTTTGCTCCGAACGGATTGGGAGCATGAGGCGATGAGAGCGGCAGAGCTGACGGGCGACCTTCTTAATGGCGAACAAGAAGATTGTTTGTGCTAATTTTCTTTTTTAACTTTTCTTCTGTTGAAAAGAAAATTATATCTTAGTTATAATATAGTATAATACTATATAATGTGAGAATCATACATATGTTTATACTATTTATTATCCTTTAAATAATTTGTTATGTTTAAGGTAGTTTAATTGTTGGTATTATATTTTATTAGAATTTTATAATATTTTATATTAGAGACAGATTTCTTGATAATTAGGATTTCTTTCTTGATAAACAAGCTTTGCTTTCTATTATAAATAGGTAGCTATATCAGCATCATGAAATGCATATTCTGTAGTTTTTGAAGCAAGCTTTCATTTATTAAGAAATGTTTTGGATCTAAACATGTGGAGAGCTCTGTTTGTTATCATTGCATGAAAGTGCCAAGAGAATGCGGGAACTAACCCCATTAAACACACTGTGAAACATAATAAATAACTGAATAAGCCCAAAACAAGCCCACACATAACAAGCCATCTTTGCTCTCTTACGGTGGCGGTTGGGAAGAAAATATAAATAGACCACTTAGTGATATGAAAGTAAGGTACTTATACTCTAGTATAACCGGTGGATTTGACCAAAAAATGTATACCACTTTACATTCAGCTTGCGAGAGACAATTTATATTGGTACTTATTTTATTAGAAATCAAATGTTCTCACGTGTCAATGAGCAAATAAATGTAAGTTACATATATAAAAGATATTTACAAATTACTTTTGCATTTGCTCTGCCAAGCACCGAAACATATCAATCAATAAAATAATAAAAGATGTTAAATTCACATAAATTCAAAAAATTGCTTGAGTGAGAATTATCCAAACACGTTGGCTGCCGAATTTGGTGTTTAAGCCCATCTGTGATGAGATGATGGCTTTTTGAATCCGAATCAATTACCGTACATACTATGTTACTCAAATATTTTTGAAATAAAACACACATGAAAAAAAAAACAAACAAGTTTTTAGATTCAAGTGTTGGAAGAAACAAAAACAGGGAGACCGCATGCTTCTGCTATCATTTTAGACTGTAAGCTGAATTCTCGGAACATATTATTAATCGACTCAACCTCAGAATCAACGGTAACAACACCATTTGAATCATTGGATAATATCCTATGAATTTTGGGAGTCCTTTCGATCGTTTCTAATTCTGGAATATTATTGGCTTTTAATTTCTTCTCGTACACTATTTATTTACAAAAGGTCATACACTATTTCCAAAATGTGTGCGCTTACAAAGGAGATGTGATAGAATTAAACATTTGCGCGTAATCGACATCGATTTTATTTTAGCAGGTCGACTCCAATCGAAGATTTTTTTTGCACGAAATCTGGAATGAAAATTTAAAAAACATAACAAATCTGAAAAAAAAAAAAAAAAAGTGCCCTCTGCCAACTTCTAGGCGAAAGCAATAAAAATTGATAACAATATAATTGAATCCGTACCTTCAATGGATTGAGTGTCATTTACAAATTCGAAATGAATAAAACAATCAATTGATTATTTATAAAATGAAATGCAAAAAATCTGGAATGAAACATAGCAAATAAAAAAGCAAATCCAATAGATATGTGCGGATAAATTAATTCTGAAATTCAGAAATAGCACAAATCGAAAATTTAAAAAAAAAAATGATCAAGAAACTGGGGACCGGAAAAATTGAAATACTATTTCAAAAATATCTAATAAATATGGAGAAGAATAATGTATTTGATCGTAATCGAGATCGATTTAATTTTACGAATAATGTATCTAATAATATTTTTCTTTTGACACAACTTCTTTGATTAAATCAAGTACCTAATCATAACACTTTTGGGACATGCGATTTCCTGTTCATGAGACAGACAACTAGAGACAACTGAGAATATTTCTCACATTCGGGATACAAAGGCTGATTTCCAAACTCAACATATCGTAGAACTTCTGGGACTTAGGATTCAACGATTCCTCTACACTAAGGCTCAATACAAATTTTGGATCACCTGCATCGTGAACCATATTGATGTAGGCATTTGAGGATTATTCAGGAGCGGTGTAAAGATAATCTTCCACCGTGAACCTCAGAGTTGACACGATGCGTGGAACTAAGATTTTTTTACCATGAAATGTTTAGATGTAGTAATCTGGTACGAATTCATTTTTAACGAGATGGAACTTTATCTCGTTTAAATCATGATAAATGCAATTCCAACATTTAGTATGACTATAAGAACACTTCAATTTTTCCACATCCTTCATTGCATATTGGGTGAATACAAATTGTATGAAACTCTCCACCCCTTCTACGAACGTGTTGGACATGTAACTGTCCACCCTTCTGTTCTTGATTTGATACTAAATTCCAACGAGTTTAAAGTAAAGTGTTTGAGTGTAGAAAGAAAGAATATAATTGATCCATCGTTATAATATTAAAATCCGTTATTGAAGGGACATAATCTCCCGGCTGGCGCCGTACACCACGTCATCACCGATGTATACAATATTTATATATTATTCACAAATCATAACATTACAACATTTACTTGTCGATCACCACAACATTTTAAAAACCCCACCACGCATATTTTAAAACTTTATAAAACCACCATCATAGTTAAAAAAAAAATTAAAATTCGTTGTTGGAAGAAAACTCCCGGCCGTCACTGTACACCATGTTATCGCTGACATATACACCAACCAATCAAAACATGTACATACTATTCACAAATCATAATATTTATATATATATATATATATATATATATATATATATATATATTAATTAAACACAACATACATACCGATCACGACATTTTAAAACCCCCACTAGGCACATTGTAAAATTTTTTAAATATGACATAATTACAACTCCGATGGCCGGATTTTGACCAAGAATTCGAAGAAGGCAAGGCAAAACCCCTTTTTTGAGATATGGGATTATTACTATTATTATTGGTGGCGAGTTTAAACTTCAATGTTGGGGTTTTATTATCGTAGTTGAGGAAGTGTGAGAGTTTGAGGGGAGGAGCAAAGGGAGTAGTAGCTGAAGCAGCTGCCATTTTTTATGGTTGGTGTTAGTTTTGGGCTCCATGGTTTTGTTTTTATACAAGGAATTCATTTAATAAATAAATATAATTCTATTTCTATCCACAGGTATTTGGATTATGAAATATTATTATGTCCAATCAATTAAAAGGAGTTTAGTACAATGAAAGTCAATTAGTTATGACATGTAAATAAACAAAATTTTATGACAGTTTTCTACAATATAGACAAATCATTTTCAAGCACAATTGACATAAATAGTCCTTTGACAACATTTTTTTAATCTCTAATTTTTCTCCTAACAAAATATCTAATTAGAAATGTTTAATTACGATCTGATGCTTTATTATTTTGTTTTAGTACCTGCTTTTAACAATCTTATTTGATTATGATATCTTCGTGGTTAGATATGTAACATATAATATGTTTGGAGTTCTTGTTTAAAGTTTGGTTGGTTGTGTTTTGTTAGGTAGTTAGATGTTTTAATGTTTTTTCTTTTTCTGGCTTGTCAATTAGGCTCTGTTACTTAGATAGTGAAAATGTATCGAGTCAGGTTCCCAATATATTTTGTATTTACTCGAGCCCTTGGTTGTTCATGTGAAACTTAATTTGCGGCTATTGTGTAGTACTTGATATAGAAAAACTAAACTAAATAAAAAACTAAAAAAGATACAGATAAATAAATACTTGATTCACTACCCGAATCCATTCGCTTGTATCAAACGATGGCAGATCCTCTCCAGCAACTGTTATTCGACCTCTGATCGGCTACAAAATCGGAACTCATCTTTTCAGTTTTTTATCATTAATGATCCAAATTCTGTTGAAACTGGAATTTATATTATCAGTTATAACCTCATAAAACCGAGCTAAAAGCTGCAAGACTGTGATTTTGCCCGCACCACTTGGCCCCACCAGAGCAGTGACAGTTCCACATTTTGAAGTTAGATCAAAACCTTGTAAGATTTCCACATCAGGCCTTAGAGGATATGAGAAATAAACATCTGCAAGGCATAATTAAAATTGAGACCAAGTCAATTATGTATAAACCAGCAGCATGAAGTACATTTATTACGCATGCATGCATTTTTTTTTTACCTTCGAATTCGAGGAGGATATCGCCTGACCATGCAAGGCTACGCACATGGCTACCAGATTTTAAGGAAGACATATAACCCGCATTCCTGATTTGCACTTTCCCGTTCGAAGCTTTGTTTAAAGGGCTTCAAGGTTCGGATCGTGAAATTTACGATTCTTTAAATCCTTTTCTAAAGCAAAAGCTAAAGATTCGTTGATTTCGGCACTAGATAAAACACAGTTAATTCTTTCTGTAGCAGCTAAGGCTCCACGAAGATCACCAAAGGTGTTCACCACCCCTTGAACCTGTAACATTTTTATATTATTTTTTTAGTACCTTAAAAAATGTTTATGATTAAAAAAAAAAGGATATAAAAAAGAGAGAGTACTCACATCAAATGTTAGCGTAAAAGTGTATCCAATTAAAGAAACCATTGCTCCGACAGCAAGTTCGCCCTACATGCAAAAACTCAAGATTTTAGTTGATATTCATTCAGATTCAAGATAGTATAGTATTAAAAAATTACAGAGTAAGTTAGAAAATCTTGAAGTTCTTACAGCTTTTACTTTGCTTCCTCTGAAGCAATTATAGAGACATAAACAGCAACTCGAGTGAGGGACTCGTTGATGGACTTAAATACCCCGAGCGTTAAGCCACTGCTCTTGTACTCGAGAACCTGACAAAATTTTAATTACAAGTTAAGGCCAACAAAAACCTCCAAAATTTCGCGTAATAAAATTACTCTGTTTCGAAGCATATCCAAAAAAATAGAGTTGCAAGTGCTTTCTACCTGTCGAACAAAAAGTGACATTTGACGTTTTTCTCCCCCGAAATGATCTTACCTGCAATAATGTTACAATTAGCATAAAAATAATCAATTAAATGAAAAAAAAAATAAGACGCTTGAAAAATCCCTAAATTTTAGTGAAGTGCCCTTGAAAAGAAGAATAAAAAATTCCAAGAAAAGAAGACAATATTATGGGTGACAAATTCAACTTTTTTAAAAACCATATATATAAATAAATAGCAATTCCATATTAATTAATTAATACTATTTTCATTTTCTTTTTCAAATAGTTAAAATGATATACACAGGCTTCTACGTAATACGTACACACATTGTAAAATGCCCAATATTGGTGACAGCCGGACGGAAAGAGCAAAACGTAAGCATAGCGTTACCACAAGTCTCACTCCAAACATACATTCTCCCTCTGATTTGATGAGTCATCATAAAAAAGGACAACATATTTTTGTTTTGACTCATAGCAAGAGTCAATAATTAAAGACTTTTGCATTAAATGTTCGATACTTGGTTCATGATAATCCATGGACATCGACAGCTTCTCCATTTTTTTCTTGGTTTCCTTTTTTAGTAAAAAACAGTGCTTACATATACCAGCAACTTTCGCTCTTCTCTTTCATTCATATATACCAAGAAATAAAAATCTTAACCATGCCTTTGCCATCAATGGAGTTATCTCCTGAGTCCCACTCCGCCGAAAACTCCCCAAACTCAAGCAAAAATCACAACCTTCTCCTAATAATCAACTACACTCTACTTTTCGTGGGCTCAATCTCATCAACCCTAATCTCCAAATACTATTTCATCCACAAGGGCTCCAGCAAATGGGTCTCCACAGTGGTCCAATCCGCGGGCTTTCCACTTCTCGTACTGCCTGTTTATCTCCCTTTTGTTTTCGGCCTCACTAAAAGACGACCATTTGCAGGGTTTACCCTACAACTGTTGCTTATGTCAACGGCTGTCGGGGTTTTGTTGGGCCTAAATAATCTTTTATTCTCTTGGGGAAATGCATATCTACCCGTTTCCACCTCTTCACTTCTTATCTCGTCTCAAACAGCCTTTAATCTCATTCTATCGGTACTTATTGTTAAGCAAAAGGTCAATTTTCTAATTCTCAACTGTGTCGTGCTTTTAACTCTGAGCTCGGTCCTCTTAGGATTGGGCTCCAGCCACAGTAAACCCCCGGGCCTAACCCAGGCGGAGTATTGGGTTGGGTTTTTCTCAACCCTAGGCGCGGGCTTTTTGTTCGCATTGTATTTGCCGGTGATGGAGAAGATATACCGGAAGGTCAATTGCTATGCCATGGTGATCGAGATGCAACTGGTGATGGAGATGGCGGCGACGGCGTTTGCCGCCACCGGCATGGCGGTGGGCCACGGATTTTCCGATATGAGGGTTGAGAGCCGGGTTTTCGATAAGGGCCCGGTGGCGTATTGGCTGACCATTGCCGGTAACTTGATCGTGTGGCAGTTTTGCTTCATGAGCACTGCGGGAATGGTGTTTCTGACGACGTCGTTGACGTGTGGGACTTGCATGACGGTGTTGATGGTGGTGAATGTTGTCAGCGGGGTTGTGGTGTATGGGGACGAGTTTAACGGCGTAAAGGCTACCGCGGCGGCGCTGTGTGTCTGGGGGTTTTGTTCCTATTTGTACGACATGTATGTGAAAAAGAAGAAGACAGAATCGGAGTAGGTATCTAAATATATCTAAATATATGTTATATAAAAATAAAAATAAAATAATAATCGCTGGTGTACGCTACATATCAATTTTATATTCAAAAAGTAAATTAAATCGTTGGTGTATGCTTATTTATCATTTTAATTTCTTCTTTTTTCAGTTTTATTTATTTATTTATTTTTGATTTTGTGTTGTTGGTTAATAACAAATATGTAATTTGTATGTGGCACATATATGTGATAAGTATAAATTAGTTTATTCATGGTTATCATATGATTTAAATAATGTGAGTAAATAGAAAATAACAAAATCTTTTTGACAATTTCCGGTTAAAACCAAAACAAATATAACTAAAACCGCTGGTTGTAGTTTTAGAATCAAAAACGTAAGTCTGGTTCTGATTTTTTGGAATACCTATCAGGCGGCCTTCTAGGCCGAATTTAGAACAATGACACAGCCTTAACTTATGATTTATTATGAAGTTAGTTTGTAATGTGGATATTTAATTTGACCGTTGAGAAAGTAGTTAGAGACAAAAAGGTCGAGTCATGGCAGGAGGAGCAAAAAAGTCCTTTCCGAAATTTTAAAACTTTTCTGGTCAAATCAAAATGTCAAATCCTTGAGTCGCTTTAAGCAAGCAAAACCCAAAACCCAAAAAAAGAAAAAAAAAAAAAATGGTGTGTTCGATAAGAATACCAGTATAATTTTATTATAATGGTTTTATCGTATAATGACAATATTTTTATAATATATATGTTATATATATACAAATATTGTATTTATTATATAATTTTATTATTTTTACTATATATATATATATATATATATATATATATATATATATATATATATATATATATATATATATATAAAATATGAATTTCGATCCTCGGCATTTCCTTCGTGTGAATTTCTTGTGCCACATTATATATACACATACATACATCTATGAACAGTGACCTAGGAATTTTACTTAGGGTCCCCAACTAATAATACCTAAAACTAAATATTTGCTTAGGTATGTATAGTTATACACTCAGATTCATATATTGAACACGGAACTATCAAGGAATTCCAGTATAAATATGAAAGTAAAATAAAATTGGACAAAGATAATAATAAAAGAAAAATATCAGAATTGGGAACAATACAAACAAAACTCCAAGGAAAAAGTAAAGCTTTAAAACTTGAACCTTATACATTCAATGTGGTGTTCAGTGTTAAAACAACATCGACTTAAAGGTTTGAAATGATCGACTATAATCAAATTATTTAATTAATCGGTTTAGTAAATATAATTTTAAATTAGAGTTTTAGTTTAAAACGCTAATTTAAAACAGACTTTGATTTATGAACTTTCCGGGATGATAGAATTGAGAAATTGGTTGTAATGATAATTTATCAAAATAGAATATATTTATTAATATCTTATAAATCTATTTACGACTAAATTATTCATTAGCTATTAGTAATAATAACCTATTTCTACAAATTAAACTTTATCTATTTAAAAATTAGCAATTCAAGAAACCTATATGACAAATGTATAAAGTGGTAAAAGCGTTACCTATGACTTAGTCAGGCCATGTGTTAGAGTTACCAAGAGAACGTGTTGGGGAAAGTTTTTTCTTTCTTTTTATTGTAAGCCATTTATAAGGTTAAGAAAATTTATTTCTTTAAAGTTTTAAATTAATTATAAATTAGTTTTAGAAATTCTTAAAACTCAATATTATATAAATAACAACTTAAAATTAATGATATTTTAAATATTGTTTATATAAATCCATATATGGATCATATAAATCTATATTGTTAAAAAACAAACAAAAAAAAACACAATTATAAATTGTGTATCAGTATTATACTAAGATTTCCGATATAATTACAGTTATTTAATATGGTTGGATTCGATATACTCACGAGATGATTGTAATTGTAAGAAAACTCCAATGGATCCTGTGGAAAATACTTATTTTATCTTATTTAATTATTTAGAATGGTTTTAAATTTGCGGTCCACTTTTTTCTTTTACTGCAGTCACAAATCGAATTACAAGTAGAATAAGAAAAACACACGAATAGGTGTTAGCATTTTTATTAATAGTTCGGTTGTAGCGAAGGAGAAAGAAATAATAATAACTAAATAAACTATAAAATAAAACCACTTGAGCTATCTTGATTAATTACGTGTCAGCATATAATATACTACATACTCATATCTTTAATTCCCAATTTAACTGAAAATGAGACTTAGTTTGTAATTTGTTTAATGAATGAAATGATGCATAGACTTTTCCATACGTGTTTTTAACATTTATGTTTTTCACTCTAATGTCGTGGCTTGGGATATTCAACGATTATATTTTAAGAATCAATAAATTTATGGGGATCAAATTGATACGGATCAATAAGGACAAATTTGTAATATCCAATCAACAAATTATGTGTTTCGACAAAATCACCCTTTACTATTAAAATTGTGTTTAAAAGTTAAATTTATGATTCTGGGTTCTCTCTCCATTAAATTTAGGGGAAATTCTCATTTACTACACTCCCATTACCATTAATTGTCAAATACTCTAATAAAAAATATTTTATCCCATTTAGTCAAACATATCCTTTTAATTAGAATTACCCCTACACCTAAAAAACTAATAATCATAATAATAATAATAATAATAATAATGGAGTATGGAATTTTGCTCCACATGTAATGAGTAGTATGAAATTATATTCGGTGCGGTATGTATTTTTGTTTTGAAGATATTGTGTAGTATGAAATTATCTTGTGCAATTTATATAAAATTTGACAGTCCTTTCTAAATTTTTGGTAAAAAAGAAAACAAGCTGCATAATGTATTTTGCAATCTTGTAAGGTAGTATGTAATTTGATAATAGTAGTATGAATTTTAAAATGTTATAGTATTTTTATTGAATTTTTAAATTTTAGTAGAGTTATAAATTTGACAATGGTAGTATGAATTTTAAAATCTAACAGTATATAATTTGATAATATTAGTATGAGTTTTGAACTATAATAGTTTGAAATCTTATTGATTTTGTGAAATTTTAGTATGAAATCCACAATATCAGTTTGAATTTCATATATAGTATGAAATTAAAATTTAAAATATTAAATTGTGAAAAAAAAAAAGGTATGGAAATTTCATGTAATAGTATGAATTTTAGTTGTATTAAATGTTGAATAAAGAAAAAGAAAATTGAAAGGAAAAAAAAATCATTAATAAGGGTAAAATAGTATTCTTATGTAGTACTTTAGATTAAATGGAAAAAGAATTGATTATATGGGAAGTTAATATTTTCACTAGAGTATTTGAGACAAAACATTCTCTCTCTTTCATTAAATAAAAGTGCTTAATTAATCATCATTATTTTCTCTTTATATCCATTAAACCAAACATACGGATTTAACTAAGAAATTCAAGTTTGCTCTCTTAAAAAGTCAATGCAAACTAATTTAATTTGTGGAAAAATCATTCAAGAATAAAGTTGAATAGAAAAATTACTAGTTTGTATTGTATTTTATGTCCTAATAAAAAATAACACTCTTACATAATATTTAGTTATTATTTTCCCTACTGTTTTTTTTTTTAGTTCAACCCGTGTCGTATTGTACCGATGTCGTCTAACCAATGTTTATTAATTATTTATTATATAATTTCATATTATTATATTTAAATTGAATTCATTACTAATATTTAGTTACATACTTAAATTATTGCAAATAACTTGTTATTTACCTATATAGAATATTTGAAATTCAAAAGATATAACTGTTTTAACTTTTATTATCAATATAACCTATTTGATTATTCTCATAATTAAGTTTTTTTTTATAATTAAATTATTTCAAATGTAATTTATTTTAAATTAAAATAATTAATTTGAATTTTTTTTCTACTAATTTATATATTTATATTTGGAGAATAAATGAAAAGTATTGTGTTAAGTAAATTAAAATATTGGACTACGCAAAATATTAAATGTAAAAAGCGAAGTATTAAACATTAAACATGTTAAAAGTCATTATTCACATTTAAAATTAAATTCGAATAAGTATTATAACGTATTAGTATATTATTAATGAATAATAATACAGTCCAAAATTATTTTTCACTACTTTTTTTTTTTTTTTGAAACAATCTAAAATAAGAACCAAATTTTTAAGATTAGTTTATAGTATTGATATTTTTTTAAATGA
>BMAC01000151.1:1077902-1091451 GCA_014905375.1 Phtheirospermum japonicum
TGAATTTCGATAATTAAGTATGTCATGAATGCTTTCAAGATTACCGTCATTAGTAACATTTACTTTTAGAGGCGACTTTCCCTTCTTGGTTTTGGGATTAGTTGATCTTTTTACGAACCTATTATAGTTGGTGCCACAGTGTTCATTCCACTCGATGCTAGTTTCGCGCTTGTGTTGTTTCGCACTTGATAGCCAATAAAGCAAATGCTTACATTGTGTTGCACTGTGCAATTTCGCATATTTTATTTTAAAAAGTGGTCAAATTATTTTTGAAAAAAATGATAAATTTCATATTATTGGACTCACAATAAAAACCAAAATAACATACATATACATATATTCAAATGATCTTATTAATTTTTTTATATATTAATTAGGTATGTTAAGAAAGTTCTTGCATAATTAAAAAAGAAACTAAATCATCATTAATATTAAACATTATTTATGAGATCAATTCAAATAAAAAAAAGTATTGAATCATAATAATATTTGATAGCTAACACGTTGATAGCCCAATAAAATAAATACTAAATTATGTTATCATTTTTATATAATCTAATTTAAAAAATTAGTCAAATTACTTTTGATATTATTTGGACTCACAATTAAAAAAAAATAAAATAAAATAAAATAATATTTATATGTACGTATATATATGTATATAAAATAATCGTACGTGACTTTTTTTTCTCTCTTACATGGTTTTTTTAGGTCTACTATAATTTCGTGTGAAGATAATTTTTTTCCTTCGCACAATGAGCAGATGATAGTATAAGTATTAAGTTTAAATATAAATATTAAAATGATGTTGAAGCGATTAGTATGTAAAATATAAATGCACACCTAAGAGAATAAATTCGATTTTGAACTTCAATCGATATTAAGTATGACATTAATGCTTTCAAAATTAATGTTTTTAGCAAAGTTTGCTTTCAAAGGCGGCCTTCCCCTTTTTTTTGTTTTTGAATTAGTTGATATTTTTTAAAATCTATTGTAGGTGATGTCATAATGTTCATCCCATTTGGTGCTGGGTTTGCACTTGTATTGTTTTAAGTGGTTTTTGAGATAATAACAAAATACATTATTTTATGAAACCAATTTAAATAAAAAAAGTGTTGAATTGTAATAATATTTTATAAACAACATGTTGATAGCAATAAGAATAATATCAAATTATATTATATTATGCATTTTTGTAAAATTTAATTAAATAAAGTGATCAAATTATTTTTGAGAAAAAATGATAAATTTGATATTGTTGGACTTGGAATGAAAAAATAATAAAAAAATGTAAAAGAAAAAAAACTCATAATAAATATTAAAATAATATATAAGTGATTATATATATTATAATATTAATTCTTATTTTTATAAATATTAATTATATATATATATAATATTATTTCTTATTATAATATTAATTAGAGTATCTATCCTAATTATGTTAAGAAGATTTCTACATAATTAAAAAAAAGAAACTAAATCAAATCATCATTATTATTAATTATGGTATCTATCATAATTATATTAATAAAACTCCTACACAACTAAAAAAAAAAAAAAAAATCCTACGTGGCATTTTTTCTCTTTCCAGGACATCTACTTTAAAGTATATATATAGATAGATTACCACATAACGTCTTTAAGAAACTTACAATGCACAAGTATTAATGCATGAGTGTTATATTTAATATGAGTGGAGAGAGAATTAATGGCATGAATGTGGTATTTTATATAAGTGGAGAGAGAAAATAGTTTCCCTTAATTACATCCCATCGTCAAGCCAAAACGGCTTAGACCTCGTTTGGTTATTAGGATGGGATTGGATAAATTAATAAAGGCTCTCGGGATAGCACTATTGAGATAACATAATTGGATGTTTGGTTTCCATTAGTTAAATTCAGATTAGATGTCCTAACATGTGTTCGTTTGCATGGATAGTAGGGATAGTTAATCAAAATGACGATAATAACCTTTATATTTTTTTTTCCTCATTTTTGGCAATTTAATTGTATTTAAACACCATTTTTTGAAACTTATTTTTTTTCACACATTAACTTAAAAAAAAAAAAAAAAAAAAAGCTTCTCACTTCAAATTATGATTTCAAATTCAACTTGCATTTATACACAATGAATAATGATGGATTAAAATTATATTTGTAACATTTTATTTTCAAACTATTTGGAACACATATCTCAACTGCACTATCAATTTGAATATATTATCTTAATTAAGGTGTATTATTATGAATTCATGGAAATAACACCAAACAAATTAATAATTATAACACAACAGAATACAGAAAATATAAAATGTAACGACCCTAGTAATACATAATTTTTTTTATAACTCAAATGTCAAAAAATAACTAACCATACTCTTAATGCTAGAGTTTATTCTAACTTTCTTTTCAAATCTCAAGCTAAAGTTACAAGCTCAACCTTCCTTGCGTGAAATCCTAAACAACACATTAGTTTTCCTACCAAAGGGCCTCCAACAATAACTGCAAGCTGTTTAATATGCAGATGGTTTCAGTTAACCACTTGCTTCTTATTTAAAGCCTTTGTTACTATTTGTGGTCTGATATACCTTTGCGAAAAAATCCATAACATCCACAGGAAGAAGGCTCGGATGAATCATTGCAATGGCAGCAGGCCAAGCGAAATTCCAAAGCTGTTCAACCAAATTCTCAGCCCAACAGCTCGCATACAATGCTAAAAGTTAATGATCCATTATTAGAAACCGAATCTCAATTCAAACATCGGTTTGATTCTCTAACACAAATAAATGAAATACTTAAATTGGCATTTTTAATTTTTTGAGGACAACACTAACCATAAAGTCCAGCTGGATGTGCAGGGGTTACTGCAATTGCATTCTGCTCTTCCTCTGATAAGACCTACATGATCCCCAAAAGATGAAGATGGCAAAAAATGGAAATTAATAATTTTCAAATATTCAAGAAAGATTAAAAAAAGGGTAATTATGAGTCGAACGAAAATTACAGGCAATTCTTTCAAAATAGTGTCGACATAGGTGCTCCCAACAAGTAAGTTAAGTGCTTCTGTATCCAAGGTATCAGACTGGAGATGAACAACTGGAATAGAACAATTCGAATCGAGAGATGTGGTATCCTCATAGACTTCCTCAGTCGCAACGGAATTCAACACATCGGTGTTAGTGAACGAATACCTTAAACGTAAAGCATTGAGCCTGCAAATGAATAAATAGGCTTAATGAGAAACAATGCTACATCAGAAATTTTCTTCTCACAAAAATCATCTTCGAGATGCCTAATAACAGTAAATCTACTAAATGTCTGGTTTAATAAAGCATTTATATGCTTCTAGCAATAATTCTCTACAATTTTCAATCCATAAAGGGAAAACACGAATGCATTATCAATGGAATCCAGCAATCCAATGTATTAAAACATGAATACACAATTAACATATATAAATACATTAAAAACAGAAAGGTAAAAGGAAATGCATTATCAAATTAAATAAAACTTGGCCCAATAATTCATCATATAAATAAAAAACTCTTCGGCCAACAAAATCACCACTCCCAAACAACTACCAAACGTAATATCACTGAAATTTGATTGCAATTCTGTAATGAAGTTCCCTCCAACTTTCCATCAAAAAAGCGATGGTCGGCGGACAATGTTATATTCAGTTTTGTAACAACAGCAGGCTTCTCGACCCCATCATCTCCAAAAAATGATTCAACAACTTGATTGCCACGACCAACAGATAATAACCAGCTGAGGCGGATTTATAATTGCACAAAAACGATCCACAGGAAACATCCCCAAGTTTGAGAAACAGAACAATCAAATGACATATAGGTAAATATATATCTTACCCGTCACGGTGTCGTTCTCAATTTGTTCCTCAGTGCACATCCAAAATCTGATATTATTTAATTCGCACACACAAGTATATTAATATTATGAAGATATTTTGAAGCAGAATTGCGATGACAACTAAAAATTAGGAAGGTGCTAGATTACTTTTGGATATTCTTTTATTCCCTGAAATAGATGCTTTACATCAAGAAGACGAGGATCGATCTTTGCAGCCGCCTTGTACTTCAAACCCAAAAGATAGATTTCGGCAGACGATGAGGATCTTTACAAACGCTCATTTGGTTTTGGCCCAAAAACCTTTAAAATAATTTAAGAAACGATATTCATTATGTGACGATGTGAATAAATAAAAATGAGCAGGAATTGGAAAAATCATACTACCTTATCAAAGGTGAAAACTCTATCTACTTGCTTGCTAGCAACATTCTGCGAAACTGTAACCTCTCTTTTGCTATTGTTACATGTTATTACTCTGGGCAGGTTCAATCTTTGCTCGTCATCGGCCATGGGTCTAAATTTCGAAACCAAATTAAAATCTTAGGGTTTCGTCATCCGAATTATGTGCCAATTTTTTTTAAAAAATGGAAAAATCTGAATAATTCACCTGCATCGAAGCAAAACCTGGATATTGACCTCTTTATCTTTGTCCTGCCGATTTGAATTCCAATCGGATCCTCTTGAGTCAGGCCTTCACCTTTCCGGCCGCGGCGTGTAAAACGGCGTCCGAGATGGCGCCATGCCCGTCCCCACCTTCCGGCTATCCGGCGTCAATGACACCTTTGCTTTAATATTTTTTGATGAAAACGAAAAATTCAATAAAATTGAAGCGAAAGGGGGGCAAAATCAGAAAATCAAATAGTTCTTGGTTGGGGCAATTAGATACGATGCGGTAAAATGCAAGAAATTCAACCCGTCGCTGCCTGAGCTACAAGGGTTCGGGATTGTTCAATGGGATTTAATTCCTCATATCCCACGAGATGTAATTACAACAACCAGTATGGGTATTTTTTTCATTTTAAATCACTTTCTGGGGGCAAATTCATATAAACACATCAATGATCAAGTATGGTAGATAAATCCCTCCCCCGAGATTAGTTATCAGTGAAATGGGGAGTTTGTCACGAGCCTGATTTTTATCAAGCACCTCTGTATGGGAAACCAAACGAAGGATTACGGAGGATATCAGGTATTATCCGGTCTTATCAGTCCAACCAAACTGGTAAGGCTAAATATGTTCTTCGACATAAATATTTTGATATTAAGTGCTATTGATCCGGATCAATTTGATCCGCATGCATAGCACTACTCTTTAAGAATATTCAATTTTACTCGAAATAAATTCAAGAGAGAGAGGGGGTAAAAAAAGAGAAATGAATAAAAATCTCTCATGTTTTTTCTTATTCAGGAATGGCGACATCTTCACATCTAATTTGGTAGGTGATGTTATTAAAGAAATACTAAATAAATTGGAACAAGTTGCATATCAGAGTCCTACCCTCGTCTTGTTAGTCTTCATCTTTGTCTCTATCCCCAATCTCCATATTTTGAAATCGAAATATGAAACCTAGAAAAGAGAATCGGTTACCAAAAACTATTTTGTAGGGATGACGGAAAATATAAAAATAATAATTATGCAATAGTAGTTGTCGAATGGATTATGCCATTGAGTGGTGTTTTTATTTTGGACAAACTACTTAAAATATACCTTTTTTCATTTTTTATGTGTATTTTATTTGGTTGGCATTTGAAGAAGGGGAGAAAATAAATATACAATTGTGATCTTAACTAAATCAAAGTTTTTATGAAATTTGTTTGTGTAAATAATATGCATAGAAGAAGCATGATGTTTGCCAGGCATATTATATTTGATGTTTACTGTGAATAAATTTTTACTTTAATATTATTAGTTCGTGATATATTATTCCTTTTGGATTGAATTTCTCTTCATGGCTTAGGTAGTTAATAAATATTTTGTTTTTTCAATTTGGGTGTTAGACAAGGCCAAGTGAGCCCAATTAACATTTTAGAAAGAAAAAAGAAAAACTTCTGTATACTAAATACACATTCATTGTTTGTCTTGAGAACCCCATTCACACTACGCTCACGACCCATCTGGCCTGCCAATGACACATATGGAAAGGCTGAGTGAGAACCACATATGGATAATATGTTAGAAATTACGTTGGTTTATGAGAAAATTTGATGATCGAATTAGTTGGATTTAAATTCATCATGTAATTTGCTACGTTTGAAAAGCACAAGTAATATATAAGTAAGTTAACGTTCTTAACTCTTAAACTTCAACTCTAGTTTCTTTGTTTGTTTGTTTTTTCAATACAAACTTTGCTAAGAATAATGACAAATGTGAAATTGGAGATGGGGAAGCTTCTTGCAGATTCTGGACGTTATTTGGTTGCAATAAGAACTCTCATGCATTAGATAAACATGCATTATGCTTTTTATACTTCGAGCTAATAATTTTTCATGGAGTTTGTTGAGAAGCAAGTGATAAGTGCAACTCCTTCAGAAACTACTCTCGAAAAAGAGCTTCCCAGATACAAATACATGTAATGTGGAAGGGGGTGCAATTACTTTTTTTTTTCATATCCTGATTCAAATATACTTTGTATTTTTCATGTTAACCTGGTTCATAGTCGTCTTTTAAATCTGGTACACAAGGTTTCATTAATGACTGATTTTCCTATTATCCAAGCAATGGGTGAGGATTCAACAAGGGAGAAAGGAACCTAGCTATATTCATATCAAGATTTCTCCCTTACAACAAATCAAATATCTTGATTTGACAGTTTATGATTTTTATCAAATTTTAATAAAAATCTTTGTTTATACCAAAATGAATTTATCTGAGACTTTTGTTATTATCTTACCTATCTTATTATTGGTATGAGATCGGAAAAAAGACAAACACACATAAATGCGTAAACAATATCTTTGTTTATGAATGTAATTGTCGATCTATTTCGAAATATATATTTGAATTACTGCTTTTGAACTTGATATTATATTACATTCACATTGGCAATATTGTTAGAAGTATCTGATTTTAGAGTGAGATATTTGAAATATATATTTTCTTTGTTATCATGAGTTTCTATAACAAGCCATAAATTTACATAGTTACAACATCTTATCAATGGTGAATCATTTTTTATAACTATTAACTTAAGTATCTATAAGATTTTAATATTCTTGCACTGTCAAGATAGATTTTCTTTTGATGTACAGAGTACATTATGTACTAAACACCTCTATTTTTTTTTTTTTATTCTTTTCTTTTTTTTCTCTTTTTCTTTTTTTTTTTTCTTTTTGTGCTCTATTAGTAACTTGTGATTTTTCTAGAATAGACTCAAGATTTATGAACATGTATATATTATTAATAATACCTTGCTTGATCTTGTAATTGTACTTTTTATTTATTTACTTATTTATTTTTTGCAGAAAGTTGGCCGTCAAAATTATCAGATACATCCACAATATCAAAAAAATAAAAAAATAAAAAATCAGATTTTCTTAAGAATGCAAAGATATGTACATATTTAAAGTTTAAAACACATCTCAATCATAATGCTTCTATTCGCAGAGCTTCATTGAAATATAATGCGAGAATCACTACTTTTTATCTTTTAAAGATTTTTATCATTCATATCGAAAATGACTGTTATTTTATTTACGTCACACAAATGGATTCTTGCCATTGAGAATAATAGGTTTTTAAACTATTCAGCTTATTTAATAAATTATAAAAAAAACACAAAACTAAAAATGAAAATACCAAAGTCACTTGTGCAGTTATTATTTGTTCCCAGGAGAAAATGAATTTGTCTGACCTAGTAAATTTAGATAATAGATAATAAAATTAAGTTGTCTAGGTAGGTAAAGAAAATGAAGTGAAGAATTGTTGTAAGGGTGATGCCATTTTCTTCTCTTCTTATTATAGCTTTAGTATGCTTTGTTTGGTGCCAGGATGCTTGAGTTTAAAGTTGCAACTCCGAAATAGATTTCATCTAAACAGAGGCAGCATACATGATTGGTGGGGAGTAGATTAAGTGTTCTTAGTCTATAATTTATTTTTAGAAACTAAAGTCATGGTGTTTTCCTATTTACATGTCTTGTCTTTCGTTATTGGTATCAAGTACAAAGTAAGCAGTTGATATGAAGCCTCCATGGGTGCTCACAATTCACATAGTTTTTGACTTTTTTACCACACATAATATCATAATGAACTCTTTAGTTGATTTCGATTAAGATTGATATTAGTGTTGTTTTCTTGATGAGGGAATTTGTCTTTGATTCTTTTACATTGATACATTCTTTTTGCATATTTTTTCTTATTTGAAACTATTATCCTTCGTATAATTACGGCTCCTTTAATCACTAGAAAAGACTGAAGATCATGTCTTCAATGTGATTTTGATGCAAATGCAAAAGGGCCATTCTGACATGCATAGTAGTGTGCATGATGACAAGTCAGTTGGCTTTAAAATCATTATATATAAATGAACTACCAAATTATTTGTCAACGTTATTGCATTTTTAACTACAAAAAAAAAATGATTTAAGTGGTTCGTCATGTGATTTTCAAAGATCATTTTTAAACTTTTTGATGCGATAAACTTGGTGTGACACATGTTAATTTGTCATTTAGATGATCCCATTTTTTTTTCAAGTTGTGCAATTAGTGGTATGCAAGTGCACCTTGATTAATTCTCTTAAATAAAGAATCCTTGTTGGATGCAATTTCAGAAATTTCAATTAAATTCATTGACTGAGATTTCAGATTCACAATACAATGTATACTTTATGTTACATATATAAAAATTTGTTCAATTTTTTTAATAAGATTATTAAATATGACAAGGTATCACGTGCAAGCATGTGCAGTTTACTAGTAAAAATATAAAATATGAGAAAGTGGGACAAAATGCCCACTCAATTTGACAGAAAGTTAGATTACTAAAGAATAGATATTGTTAGCACCAAATGAGTCCATGTCAGCATTATACTATATGTGAGATTTAGCGAGGTTGTGAGCCCGGTCTTAAATGTTTCCCTTTCATTTGTCTTCTTTGGCCAGGATACTACTCACTTTTGTTCTCAATATCAGTATTAATTGTCTACCAAGAAAAAAGTCAATTTGAATTACTATTATTTTCTTACTATGAACACTGATGGGAATTAAAATGACTAAGTTTTGTGAGAAATATTAAACAATCACTCTCACTCTAAGCATTTTTAAACATGCGTATTGGAATTTATTTTGAATACTTGCATTGAAAAAGGTGTAAAGTGTGGAAATGTATTTAAATATTTATTAGGAACAAAAATTAAGTTTTATATATTTAAAATACCTAATCTATTTTAAAATATCCGCACTGTGTTTATATTTTACTTTCTCATTTTACCTTTGAAATAATATAATCTTTTATTTACATTCTCAACCTTAATCTAAACTAGCAATTAAGGGTACTAAAATACTAATTTGCCTCATAAACTAACATTATCCAAATATATAAATAAAATGTAAAGAGAACGAGGAAACAAGACAATAAATGAAAGAAGCTATGTATATAAGAGAAAGAGGAAGAGACAAACTAGGCAGACACAAAGAAATGAAGAAGTGGGAGAAAGAAATTGTAACTTCATTTAAATTTAATATGATAAAAGATAATGTGTCACGGGATGCCAGTCGAGAATTTAGAATTATTTGGGATAAGATGATCATTCACAATACAGTGTCTTCTTTATGTTACATATATAAACACTTATTCAAATTTTCAAATAAAGTTATTAAATATGACAAGGTTTCACGTGCAACGCATGTGCACTTTACTAGTTTATTTTAAAAATAAAAGGAGAAAGTAAAATGTAAATACAAAGCGTAATTTTTTATTTTTATTTTCATGTAGGGAATGAGATATTTCATATACATAATACTTAATTTTTTTTTCATGAAAAATATTTAAATACATTTCTATACTTTACACCTTTTTCAATGCAAGTATTCAAAATACTTTCTCCAAAACGCCTGTTTAAAAATGCTTAGACCGAGAGTGAATGTTTAATATTTCTCACACAATTCATTCATTTTAATTCCCATCATTRTTCATGGTAAGGAAATAAGGGTACCAGCGGTGGTAATTTTATTTTCAATTGAATAGTAGATAAATCCAACTTTTTAGCTTTTTAGCATTGTAGCTGTAGYTTTTTTGTGRCTTTTTTTATGAACAGTTCAATGTTTGGTTTGGAAAACAAAACCCAACTCAATGAAGAGGCTGCAAGCAATTTTYGAAATGCATGGTGGGCCCTAGTTGGTTTTATTTTAGATTTATGAATTTGAAATATATTTTGGATTTATGGCTGATGATGTGGTAAATATAAAGTTGCTTTTCCAACTCAATRGTTGCTACCACCCTAATAGTAATTCAAATTAACTTTTTTCTTGGGTAGACAATTAGTAGCGAGAACAAAAGCGAGCAGTATCCTGTCCAAAGAAGACCGAAGGAAAAGGAAACATTATTGAGTGGACATTCTTTTCCCCACATTCTCATAGTTTTTATTTATATTACATAGAAAATGAGTGTTTTTATAGTTAATGATTGTGAAGGAAAGTTTTTAGAAGTACTGGGTTTTTAACTTCTCYATGTGGTAATGAAAAGTACAATGTACCCCACAATAAAATTGGATTTTTTTAGTTTATTATTGTTAACGCTTACCCCCACTCTACAAATTTTGTTCATTTCACTAACTATTATCACCCCAAAGTCTAAAAGAATATTTATTTTAGAATAAAATAGAATACTATTTTGAACATTAATCGAGTGACAAAATTAATAATACCATTCTGTTACGCGTTACAAAAATAATCATAATTATCAAAATAACCATAATTATTCCACTTCACTCTAATATTCCATAATATAATTCACAATACAATGTCTACTTTATGTTACATATATAAAAATTTATTCAATTTTTTAAATAAAATTACTAAATATGACAAGGTTTCACGTGCAACTCATGTGCAGTTTACTAGTAAAAATAAAAAATATGAGAAACTGGAACAAAATATGCCCACTCAATTTAAAAGAAAGCTGGATTATTAAAGAATAGATATTGTTAGCACCAGATGAGTCCCTATCATCATTTCAATTTGAATTAATATTATTTTCTTACTATGAATTGTGATGGGAATTAAAATGACTAAGTTTTGTGAGAAATATTAAACAACCACTCTCATTCCATTCACGGTAGCCACAGCAAACCCCCGGGCCTAACCCAGGCGGCGTGAAGGCGGCCGCGACGGCGCTTTGTGTCTGGGGAGTAGTATTGATCGTTGACTTATGTGAGAGAGAATGAAAATTTAGTGAGTTTTATTATTTTTGATTTTGTGTTGGTTAGTATTTATTATAGTTTATAAGATATTAAGTAATTAGTGTATTCATGTTTATCATATGAACATCACTTTATAAGATAATTTTGTTGTAAATTGGATTAATTCTAATTTAATGGTACAGCGTAAATTCGTATTAACGAATTGTATAAGCTTAATCTACGTGTCGTGTAGATAATTATAACTTTTTGAATTTCTCAAATTCATTTATTGGTGAGTGAGAAATGGTGTTTGGAAGTTGAATGGGTGCTTTTATGCTTTAATGTTTATCCCACATTGAATGTTAGTCAATGTAGAAGAGAGTTTAAAAATGATTACATTTCTTTAATGTACATCAAGTGGGCCAGAGAGTGTTGTGGGCTTTGTGTAAATGAAACTCACACGGGCTTTTGGACTTGGGTTCGTCAGTCCGCCTTCGGCGAAGCCGAAGGCGGATCCGAGCCCGGCCCCGGACCTGGGCAATTGGTCCGTGTGGGGTTCGAGTTCTAGCTCAACCCTAGTTTCTTTTTTGAACCTTCACGCACCTGTTGACTCTTGACCGTTACGTAACGGCAGTACCTATGACGCCTTTAAGAACGTCATTAAGCAGGTTGTTACCTCCCTTATAAAAGGGTGAGGCTCCTGCATTTGTTTTCGTAATTTCCATACGCATAACACCTGAACTCAACTTACGAACACTTGAACGCATATTTCTGCATTTTATTTTTCTCACGTAAGTCAGTCCAAATTTTTCCTGTTCGCCGGAACCCTGATACTTACGGTGCTGTAATATCAGGGACGAAGTCGTTTTATCTTTGAGAACGATTTGCTAAAACCGAAGGGTACTACCGGGACAAATTCATTTTGCGGAAAGAGTGACCACTCGACTCGACTTTTATTTCGAAGATTCTATTTTCTTATTTTCTTTTCTTTTTCCAATTTTAGTGATTTCATTTACAGCTCTTCTCGAATTATTGTAACTATTCTAACAATCGCAAAACGAATTTAGTTGTAATTTTAATTTTCTGTAATTTGTAATCACTACTAGGAAGATGTCAACCTCCAGCATTCCGACAAGCGACACTATTCCGGCCATCACCTCCACTACTTCGGCGACGAACACTGCCCCTGCAGTCACGAACACCACGACAATTGGCATGTCTACGCCAATCTTGAACACTACTCAAGCAGAGATCATTCTCAACCCAAGAACACTCGATTTCTTACTCGAGACGCTGACGAAGTACATGACCCAGTCGAACCCATCCACAGCTTCGGCTGCTGGAATGATCCCTTTTGGGATAGGGACTTCGGTCCAAACTATGTCAGCTCCGGCTGTGACCCATCCCATTAGGATGACGGGAACTTCGGTTACGAGTTTTTTTGCAACTGCTCCCCAAACAGATTCAACTGTTTTGAATACCCATTCAACGGGTTCGATGGGGACTTTTGTACCAACGATGAACGCACCGGTGCACTCCTCTCGGATCATGCCCGTGGCGGAGAAGCCTCCAAAATTCAATGGGGAAGGCTTCAAGAGGTGGCAACAAAAGATGTTATTCTACCTCACGATGCTTGGCTTCGCTAACTTCGTGAAAGAAGACGAACCACCTATTCCGGACAAGGATGAGACTAGTTTCCATGTTCACGCTGCCTACGATAATTGGCACAATGGGGACTATATGTGTAAATGTTTTCTTTTAAGTAGCCTAGAAGATAGCCTGAGTAATGTGTACTCGGATGTAAAGACCTCCAAGAAAATCTGGGAGGCACTTGAGAAGAAATACAGTTCCGACGAGGCTGGAACTAGGAAACTTGTAGTCACGAACTTCATGGACTACAAGATGGTTGACTCTCGCCCGGTTATGGAACAAGTTCAAAAGTTCTAAATGCTGGTGAATGATGTCCACGCCGAGGGGATGATTCTTCCGGATGCTTTCACGGCTGCTACCATGATTGATAAACTTCCACCGAGCTGGAAAGACTTCAAGACATACCTCAAGCATAAACGAAAGGCGAAGTCACTTGAAGATGTTATCCGGAAGGTACGAATTGAGTCGGAAGTTCGAGTTCAATACAAGAGTTCGAAAAGTTCGGATGAACCTCGAGTGAACTTGCTTGAACGAGGAGACAACTCGAAGAAGAGGCCGCGTCCCGGCAACTCGAAGCCTAAAGCTCCCTCTTCTAAGAAGTTCGAAGGCAATTGTTACAATTGCGGTTATCCTGGACACATGTCTAAGAACTGTCGCAAGCCTAAGCAGAAGAAGGCCAAGCCGAGTGCCCA
>BMAC01000151.1:1096114-1121626 GCA_014905375.1 Phtheirospermum japonicum
GGCTTCGTAACTTTTTAGAAGATATTCCATGTTGGGAGAAACCCGTGCCGCCGGTTATGCTTCACTGCGACAGTCAAGCTGCAATTGAAAGGGCAAGAAGTGGTTTGTATAACGGTAAGTCTCGACATATTCGTCGGAGACATAACACCGTGAGACATCTGTTATCGAGTGGGATTATCCCAGTTGACTAAGTAAGGTCGATAGATAATCTAGCGGATCCATTCACTAAGAACATAGCTCGAGATCAGATGTACAAGTTGCTTGAAGGAATGGGAGTGAAATCCACATCTTAAAGATGATTGTAGTGGAAACCCAACCATGATGAGTGGAGATCCCACAAACTTGGTTCAATGGGAAAACTAAACTGCAAAAGTCTGGGTAAGTAAAACTCTACGACCCTATTCTTTAACGCAAAAGTAGAGTTTATAATCTGTCACGTGGTGAGGTTAAATCTCTGATTTTTAATGATTCTTGTGCAGGTCTTTGACTTGAGTATGACAGAATACTGATTTGAAGAATCACCTATGTAAGCGAGGAGTGAGGGCCGCTTCTACTGAAGCTTATGAATCCAAAGAAGATGTCCATGGCCAGAAATGGACACAAACGTGAGAACGAAAGAATTTTGAGACCTTAGTAGGTTGGTACTATTGTCTAGTATACACAAAGGGGAATAGTTCAAGAATTATGTTCACTAATCTGCCGGTATGCTCGGTAGTATTAGCTAAGGAGGTTTCAAGGCCACAAGCCACCTATCCCTATTCTCTATTGTCTCTTAAGGACTGAGGTATGTATTTGCATTCATGCATTACGTTTTTAGAGTTTCTCACTCATGTGGGGGATTGTTGTAAATTAGATTAATTCTAATTTAATGGTACAGCGTAAATTCGTATTAACGAATTGTATAAGCTTAATCTACGTGTCGTGTAGATAATTATAACTTTTTGAATTTCACAAATCCATTTATTGGTGAGTGAGAAATGGTGTTTGGAAGTTGAATGGGTGCTTTTATGCTTTAATGTTTATCCCACATTGAATGTTAGTCAATGTGGAAGAGAGTTTAAAAATGATTACATTTCTTTAATGTACATCAAGTGGGCCAGAGAGTGTTGTGGGCTTTGTGTAAACGAAACTCATGCGGGCTTTTGGACTTGGGTTTGCCAGTCCGCCTTCGGCGAAGTCAAAGGCGGAACCGAGCAGATCCGAGCCCGGACCCGGACCTCGGTCCTGGGCTCTGGGCCTGGGACTTGGGTCTTGGGTCTTGGGCAATTGGTCCGAATTGGCTGGTCTGTGTGGGGTTCGGGTTCTGGCTCAACCCTAATTTCTTTTTTGAACCTTCACGCACCTGTTGACTCTTGACCGTTACGTAACGGCTGGCACATGACCTTTCAGACGTTTCCAGACTTTTGAATTCAAACATGCAATGTATTTGCACGCTGAACCAGTCCAGGTTCATGCTGGCTATACCTGACTGTTTGAATGGCTTTATGACGCCTTTAAGAACGTCATTAAGCAGGCTGTTACCTCCCTTGGAAACCCTCTATAAAAGGGTGAGGCTCCTGCATTTGTTTTCGTACTTTCCATACGCATAACACCTGAACTCAACTTACGAACACTTGAACGCATATTTCTGCATTTTGTTTTTCTCACGTAACTCAGTCCAAATTTTTCCTGTTCGCCAGAACCCTGATACTTACGGTGCTGTAATATTAGGGACGAAGTCGTTTTATCTTTGGGGACGATTTGCCAAAACCGAAAGGCACTAACGGGGCAAATTCGTTTTGCGAAAAGAATGACCACTCGACTCGATTTTTATTTCGAAGATTCAATTTTCTTATTTTCTTTTCTTTTTCCAGTTTTAGTGATTTCATTTACAGCTCTACTCGAATTATTGTAACTATTCTTTATGTTATTCTTTGTCTATGTAATTATAATCGCTTGTGGTATGAAAACAAGCAAGTAGCTTTCGTTTTGCATATGTATATATGAGTCGCATATTTCACAACTCCATAATAGTTTTAGCTATTAATTACTAGCAAAGGATATAATTTCAAATTACGCTGAATTACTATTTTTCGTGATTTTAAATAACGAAATCTTCACAAAAATAATGACAATTCATTATTTTATATTTTCAATTAAATAAGTCGATCGTTTGTATTGTGTGTATTGTTAATCGAACACGACACGTGTTAATACGTACATACTCGGTGACGTTCTATGTCCCTAAAATGATATGATTAGATTTATTTTAACACAATTATATTCTTTAAATAGTTTTTCGGATTTTTTTTATTTAGAAAAAAAATTAAGGAGAACAAATTCCCCTCAATTTTGTTAATTAAAATAAAATTAAAAAAATAGAAAGAAATGACTGCAAAACCGTAACCGGATTTAATATTTGTTTAGGGTGACCAACTAATAATATCTAAAATTAAATATTTGCTTAGGTATATATATTTATACACAGATTTATATATTGAACACGGAACTATCAAGGAATTCCAGTATAAATATGAAATTAAAATAAAATTGGACAAAGATAACAATAAAAGAAAAATATCAGAATAAACTTTAAGGAAAAAGTAAGCCTTTAAAATTTGAACTGTCTATAAACACATGGCCTCGTTTGGTGAACAACGGATTGAGCTAAAATTAGAGGATTTGACTCAATTGAGAGGATTGACCAGTCAAATCCTCTAATTGATATGTTTGGTAAACAGAGGTTACAATTAGTTTTTTGGGTCCAAAAAGCTAATTTTGAAAAAGCTCCATATAGGAGCTTTTTGAGAATAGCGGTTTTAAAAATAAATTGACATGACAATTTTGTCCTCAAATCACCAATAAAAGAATTATTAATTTACATGCAAAAATTATTTACAATTAAATAATAGTAATAATTATCCAAATTAAATTTAATATATTAAAATTTTACGACTTAAGAATTTTTATAAATAACAATTTTAAATAATGATTATTTTTTTTCTGTAAAAGTTACTTTAATTATTCAATTATTATAAATTTATGTTATTAATAAAAGAAATACTCAACAATAAATTGTGTAAATGCCCCTTTTTTGTCATTTTACCCGATCAAACAGCTATCAGCTCTCAAATATTTACCAAACACTTTTATACAAACTGTTAATACAATCAGCTAGTCAAATTAGCTAATGCAATCAGCTATCAACTATCCGATGATTGCCAAACATGGTGTTCGGTGTTAGAGGTTTAACATCGACTTAAAGGTTTGAAATGATTGACTAATCAAATTATTTAATTAATTGGTTTAGTAAACATAATTTTAAATTAAAGTTTTAGTTGAAAACAATAATTTAAAACAGACTTTGATATGTCAAAGGGTTTGAAATGATTGACTAATCAAATTATTTAATTAATTGATTTAGTAAACATAAATTTAAATTAGAATTTTAGTTCAAAACGCTAATTTAAAACAGACTTTGATTTATGAACTTTCGGGGAAGATAGAATTGAGAAATTGGTTGTAATGATAATTTTATCAAAATATAATATATTTATTATTATCTTATAAATCTATTTACGACTAAATTATTCATTAGCTATTCGTAATAATTACCTATTTCTACAAATTAAACATTATCTATTTAAAACTTAGCAATTCAAGAAATCTATATGACAAATGTATGAAGTGGTAAAAAGCTTTACCTATGACTTAGTTAGGCCTTGTGTTAGAGTTACCAAGAGAATGTGTTGGGGAAAGTTTTTTCTTTTTTTTTATTGTAAGCCATTTATAGGTAAAAAAAAGTATTTCTTTAAGTTTTAAATTAATTATATATTAGTTTTAGAAATTCTTAAAAACTCAAGAAACCTATATAAATAACAATTTAAAAATAATGACATTTTAAATGTTGTTTCTATAAATCAATATATGCATCATATAAATCTATATTGTTAAAAAAAAACAATTATAAACTGTGTATCAGTATTACACTAAGATTTTCGTTATATAATTACAGTAATTTAATATGGTTGTATTCGATATACTCACAAGATGATTGTAATTGTTAGAAAACTCCGATGGATCTCGTGGACAATAACTATTTAATTTTATTTATTTATTTTATAATGGTTTCAAATTTGTGGTTCACTTTTTTCTTTTCTTTACTGCAGTCACAAATCGAAATACAAGTAGAATAAGAAAAAAAAAAACACACAAAAAACCATCAAGATTATATAATTACTTTTAATTAGGTGTTAGCATTTTTTTTAATAGTTCGGCTGTAGCGAAGGAGAAAGAAATAATAATAACTAAATAAACTATGAAATGAAACCACTTGAGCTATCTTGATTAATTACGTGTCAGCATAAATATACAACATACTCGTATCTTGAGTATGTATTTGTATATGTATTTTTATCCATGGTAAGATTAGTAGATAATTACGCTATTAATTCTGAATACTACTACTACTACACACACATACATATATATAAAATAAAATTTTATATATTTATTAATCATAAAAAATAAAAATATTTATCTCCCCTATATATTAATGTAAAATCCTCCTATCCTATGTGTCTGTTTCCATGCTTCGTTAGCTTTGGGAAAATTTTTAGTGCTTCGGTGTCATCCGAGCCTAATATTAACCTAATTTAGTATTTTTTCTTTTTATATATTTACCTACTTTAATACTTTCCTAATATTATATTTTGCCTAATTCAATATTTTTCTTTTATTACATCTTACCTACTATAATATTTTCTTTAACATATTTTGTCCAATTCAATATCTTACTTTTATTTTTCTAATATACAAATATAAAAAATTTATATCTAATTAGAAAAAATCTATATAAGTTGAATTAATTTTTATTTACAATAAAAACTGAAATAATTTTACTATAATTCTAAATATTTATATAAGAAAAATATGAGTTATATAAAGTTATTACAAAAGGAAAATAAATATAAAAATATAAACTTAAAGTTTTTTTATCTAATCCCAATATAATAAATTGAAAATAATATTAAAAATATATATGAAAAACTATTGTTACACCAAACAAAAAACAAAAACAAAGTGAAACAAAAATGATAACGTAATACTAATATTAATACTAATAATAAATTATTATGCTTAGAAAAATAAATATTAAATATATTCTAAATCTCTTTATTTAATTCAAATATAATGCATTGATACATATATATTATATATCTGCACGAACAAATTAGTATCTTACGTAGAAAAAAAAATTAAAATAATATTACATATACTACAAGTTAGATGCACGACATTTTTTCAATAGAATTATGAAGGTCTTATAAAATTTATTTTTTTATATCACATATTCACATGTAACATGAATCGAACTTTTTCGCTTTAAAATAAAAAGCTCGTCCGCAAGAGAACAGAGCTATTGTAGGCGATAAGCTGACTCGGGTCGAATCACAAGGAAGACTAATCAGAAACTATTCCGGTGTTCGATTTTACGTACATAAAAACGAAATATAAATTAAACTAACACTCGATCAAATAAGGTTTGAAGTTTTCTAACATCTACGAGCAATAAATTTAAAAAGCTTTTAAAGCGATTATGAAAACGAGGGTTCTAGTGCATAGAATCATCTCCACGATCGGGGTTGTCGATCTCGATGGTTCTAAATGACCCTAGGCACTAGACCGATAAAACTAGCCTACAATCATCATCATGATCAAAACATAATTTCAACGCAAAGCATGAACATAATCGAACGGTAAGAGAGATACGAACTAAATTAACATAATCATTCAAAGATAATAAACATTCAAAGATAACCAATGCCAACTACAAAAAGCAAATAACAAAGTGCAGAAAAACTTATAATCTAGAAAAACATCAGCCATACAACGAACTGCAGCGTCGAGAAGCGGTCTTGAACGTCGGTCGACATAGAAACGACGAAACTACAAATTATTAAATGCTAATCTTGCATGAATTGAACGGGGCATGAACCGAGGGTTCTCTACATTATTCTGACTTTTCCCCCTCGTCCCAGCACTCTCAAAACGAGAAACCACCAACCTTTTATAGAATTTCGAAAATAACCGATCAAACTGCTGGAGCGTCGATGGTGCATCGATCGACGCGGGCGCAGGCTTCACGCGTCGACAGGCAGTGCGTCGATCGACGGAGCTAGGATCGACGCTTCAGAAAGTTTGCGTCGACCAAGCGTCGACGGTGCGTCGATCGACGCGGGCGCAGGTTGCGGGCGTCGGCACGACTCGGACACTGGGTAACCCAGTGTCACACTGGTATCCAGTGTCAGCACAACACATTACTCGTCCAACCTTCATCGTCTTGAGGTATAACACTAAAATATAGCAAAATTAGATTATTTCATATAAAATAAAGTAAAAACATATTAAACACCAAACGAGATGAAAAACATCAAAAGGAAGAAAAATGATAAAAAGATAAACCTAAACACCCTAAAATCACACAACATACGATGCAAAAACACACGAAAATCACATACAAATATGTACAAATCATAACACGCGGGTGCTGTATATTTCAAACTCAATTTTATACGGGTTTCCCCGTTATTATTAAACATTGATTAGATATCGGTACAATGCGACCCGAGTTGAGAGTATGACATTCGTTTATGTTTTCAAAGTATGTAAGTCATATTATTGACGAATTGAATCTAAGCATGAAAATAAGAATTTAATAATTATAATAATTAATAAATAAATTAAACATGTACAAGACAAGGGTTGAAAATACATCATTTGAATTTCTCATTTTATATAAAAATTTGTAATTATCACAAATATTTTTTATATTTATTTTTTGATAAACCCCGTGTAATACACGGGTATTAAACTAGTATATAAATATATAAAAATAAATTTTTATATATTTATCCATGGTCAATATATTTTTTTCCTTAAAAAAAATATTAATTTATGTTAGGACCACTTTGTAAGTTTATAAAATATAAAAATTATAATTGAAAATAAAAGAAGCTGATTGTCCTTGTCCTGACCAATTTATATTTTGTTTCAGCGGAATTATTGAAAGCGTTAAAAGGTAAATAAAACTAAATATAATAATACTAATAATGGGTACATAGATTCCAAATGTAAGTAGGAAAGAAAAATTGACGTCTAAAAATTTCTTCACCCACTTCTTCTCTTTCTATGACATTTTCTTCTCACGTTTTCCTTTTCTCTCTTTTCTTAATTTCTCTGTCTTTTGCCTAGTCTCTCTATCTTTCTCTCACATACATCCATTTATTTTCCTATTTCCTCAATCTCTAGTTTTTTTTTCTTCTCTTCTATTTATTTATTTGGCTAATGTTAGTTACGAGGCAAATTAGTATTTTCGTCCCCTTGTCACATTGGTTAGGTTTTCTATTCTAATTTCTTATTTCAGTCATCCGAATCGGGATAGTCGTTACAAGAATAAAATCTTGCTTTCCCATTAAAAAAATGTGCATGTTTTATGTAATATACGACACGCATGTGCTTTATGCTGGCGGCATATATTACAGACCAAAGTCCCCAAACCCATTCCACACCTCCCAAACACAAAAAACAGGCAAAAAAAACAAAAAAACAAAACCCAATAAGTTGTTTTAGGTATTACATTTTTTCATCATACGGATACTATTTATCTAAATTTCACAAGATGGTTTGTTTTGCCCTAATATTTTCATAATTAATGATTAGCGTAAACAATTGCAAATGTTGTGATTTCTTTCTTTCTTTCTTTCTTTTTTTTTTTCTTTTATCCTTTAAAAAATGTTAAACATTTGGTGGGTTAGTGAATACTTGTTCCTATCTAGCGTGCATTGTTTTGTTAAACATTTTCTTTTAATGTTTAACAAACCCAAATACTTGTTCCTATCTAGCGTGCATTATAGATGACGTTATCCTATTTAAATATTTGGGTGCTTGATATATTTAGGCTAGACGACGCATATTAATTATATGCTTCTCCCGAGTATATCAATAGTCTATGCATTCCGTGCGGCGGTTCAATCCGCCTCAAATCAGGAAACTGGGCGGCGGTTATTAGTTTTGAACCGCTCAAATAAAGAAAGCGGGCGGCGCTTCTTATTCGAGAAACGCCTTAAAATTACCAACTCCTCCTTTGTGTTATTTTATTTTTAAATAAATTAATTCAGGTTTGCTCTCACCCCTTTCAACCCACATTATGAACCGTAACAAATACAACAAACCAAAACCAAATGATATAAAAAAATCTTATTCAGTTGATACAAGATAATAATGTCAAAAACTATAGTTACAATAACAATCAAGCAAACCACAATTAAATACTACATATTCACCAGGGATTCAATGATAATCAACTCAATAAGATCAGATTTCATTACCTACACACTCGAACCTCTCTTCTTTCTTCTTCGCAAGATCATTCACCTACAACTGGTAAAAGGTTAACATTCCTTAATCAAACAAAACTGATTAGAAAGACATAAAACTTGAGAATATAAATATATAAATAAATAGACATTTCCACAACCTGATCAGATGAGTGACTGGATGAGCTACTACAAACTTGCTGTGTAATAGAGATGAGTCTTTGTGCTTCATACTATTGATATACTCGGGAGAAGCATATAATTAATATGCGTCGTCTAGCCTAAATATATCAAGCACCCAAATATTTAAATAGGATAAAGTCATCTATAATAAAAGCAAAACAAAACTCTAGTTATATCTATAGCTTTCGTCACGAGCAGGGTTTAAGTGATTTCTAAACCAAGTTTTCAAATTTCGACCCGGCCAATTCTTGGACTAAATAAACTCATGTTATATTTACAACTTTTGTAATTAAAAATATAACATTTTATACCAACACATTTATCCTTATAACAACACAAACAATCAACTAAATAGATAAATTCTATTAATCCGTAATAATTACTAGCAAACATAATTTATATAAAACAAAATATGAATGCGCCTTTTCGCATGCAGCCCCAACACAATCTAGTAACCCATAAGTTTAACTTCTCAAAACAATTTGACAACATTTCCAATCAACAAGGTATTTTTGTACAGATATTTTTATTCAAACACTTTCTCCACCACTAATATGAGTAAAACCCCCTTTATTTTTTCTATACTCATTATATTCTCACTGAAAATCAACATGCAGAAGGGTTATTGCAATTCGAACTCAAAGATGAGCAATTCAAGCTAAAAACAAGAATCAAAATAGGAACAAACCATTTTCTAAAAAATCCAGGTACTTTGTGCGCGGCGCTGATTCGTGAGCTACTGTCGATGGTGAAGTTCTCGAAAATGATAGAATTCTAGCAGATCTTCAGTAAGGGGAGAAAAAATCTTCGACTGGCTGTAACTTTTTCTTTGATAACAAGAAGAGGCATGATTAAAAATGCCATTTTTGAATAACTCAATTGGAAAAACATGCACTCTTGAAAGGGCGTGATTACTCATTTTTGCAGAAGAACTCAAAATTCAAGAACTGAAAAACTTGAGAAAATTCGAATACTGGTTGACATTCAGTGAACGCGAAAGAAGATTTTCGAAAAGAAAAAGGAAAAATGAAAAGAGGTAAGAGAGCTGTAAAAAAGAAAGGCTTTTTCTTAGGGATCGAGCAAAAAACAACAAAGTGTGCTCGAGCAAGAGAATTATTCTCGAGGTACTCGTATATTAAAAGCAATTATTTTCCTTATAAACAAAAGCTGAAAAGCTTTACAAGGTTTCAGGTGTAGTAATTTTGATTCTTCAAAAGATAACTGGAATTCTCTCTAATTAAACTAAAATATTGTGGTATTTTTCAAGAAAATAATTAATATATATACTCGCATTCTTATAATAATAAAAAAATTGTGAAATTTGAGATGGACATCGGATGAGAATACCTTACTATCGTATTGAGTTTGTGTTTGACCTTATCGTAATCATGTCGTTATCATGTTGACAAGAACATAACGGTTCGAGTTTGGCCTTGTCGTGTTAGTGTCATTATTGTGTCGACACGATAATGATACAAACTTATCCTGCCATGTTTGTGTTCGTGTGTAACGTTATACTGTCGACACGATTTGCCACCCTAGTTACCGGTACCTTGTCAGCAACTGAGAATGCTAACGAGAACCTCCCATATGTACGAACGGTACAAAGACACTTCTCCAAATAAGTGAGATATCATAGAACAAAAACAAAATACATTTAAATTTGAATAATAAACTAAGTAAATACAGCACTTTAGTTGTATACTATAACTCCAATACCAGTGTCAATTATAGACAGAGTCTTATGGGTCTTGTTCAGGATCGCCCGAATGAAAAGCTTTGTTTCATGATCAGGATTGCTCTTGTAAGTGGCACATATAGGTGGACACTTTTCAAGAGCTTAAAAGCAAACATAGAGATTTGGAAATTAGAATATTACACCCAATAATTTCTTTTTAGTAAAATCTTTTACCACAAATATGAATATGTAATTAATCACATTCTAAAACTAAAAAAGGCTGTAAAACCTTGAAAATTGAGTAGAATTTGGGGGATTTTCTTAGGGATCGAGCAAAAAACAACAAAAGAAGCTCGAAATTAAAAGCCAAAAAAGAGAAATAGTTTCCAAAAATTCAAAATTCTCACGTATTTTAATTTTATAATAATATGCCCTAAAATTCACACAATAAAACAAAAAAATCAGGAAAAATAAGGATAAATCAGAAACAACTTGCAAATAAACCATTTTTGAAAAAACTCAGGTTCTTTGTGAGTGGAGCTGATTCCTGCTGCCGATGGGGAGTTTCTCAGATTTTATAGAGTTGGGAAACACAAAACCGCGAGCTGCTTTACGGACCATGAATTAGGCTATGATGGATTTTCCCTAATTGCATCTTTCGCAACAAATGAATATTGGAAAGTAAAATAGACAGAATTAAAGTGGGATCAAATCTTGATCAAAGATGGTTAACGAGTTTTGTTGCTGTTATTATTGTGAAACTCGAGCGGTGGTTCTTCCGAACAGATCGCCTGTAATTAAGAGTGCAGGTACTCGAGGCGATTTTACTAGTGAACCGCCACCCAGAATTTCTGTTTTGAGCCGGTTTTAAGAACCGCCCTTATATAGTTTTTTGAGGCGGATTTCTACTAACAACCGCCTCCAATTCTCTTGTCTTTCTTATTATGAGGTAGTCCAAATGGAAAAAATGCCACTTTTGGTTACTTAGTTGCAGTTCTAATCTAAAATTGCCTCCTATACACTTCCTCAAACTTCATCTTTTAAACAATCCATTCGACTAATAATAACTCACCATTTAACCAGATGTACGTTATAAAACTGGCAGAAACCTTAAAGCATGTACTTTTTTTTTTTTCTTTTTTATGACTTAATCCTTTCTCTGATAAATACTCTTTCAATCACCCCAGTTGAATTACATTAATTCACTAGTATTCAAGTATGTGCAAAACATTCATAAATAAATAGTGCAATCTCTTATCAAACTTGCAATGAAGAAATTGACAAACTGCTAGGTTTGATAGAATTAATCTTAACTTGAATAAAAGAACGAGAACATATCAATTGAAGTTGGAGCATACCATGTAACAATGCATATACGCTCCCCGCACTATCCATGTCTTAGTAAGCCCTTAATGCAACCTTGTTCTCGTGCATAATATCCCAACAATTGGCATTTGACAATTGAACTCTGTTTCCGATATACTATTAATGGACTTGAGTCTCTTCACCACGATTCTTATCCATTGCAGCCGCATAAGAACTCCCCAATGTTCCCCTGCCAAGAAACCCAGAAGAAGCCATGTGTACATCTTTGCAGTCGATAGCAGGACTAAAATCTGAAATGAAAACCAACTTTGGTGTCCTCCGTTACATTGATAAGCTTCCAAGTCTTGCAAAGTCAACCACGAAGCTCGAACTGTAATCCGACGCTTCGGAGAGGATGCTTGGCGTTATCATAGTTTGCAGACATCTTTTTTCTAAGCTCAAACCAGGAAAATACTAAACTATGTGAACTATGAAAGGCGAGGTCGAAGCTAACACTTGCACTATCCAATTATTTCTATATCTTTTTGGCTGGAAGTTTCTTTGTTTGTTCTCCAAGTAAATTAATAAATAAAATTGTGAGGTTAAATAAAAAGCTCAGGAATAGATAAATTATTTTCTTTAAAAGGTAAAATAAAATAACCACAAGTAATCTTTACTGAGTAAATTCCTGGAACTTACACCAAACTGGAAAACTAAACTTCAAGTCATGTTGCGAAAACGGGAATCGTACCAATGTTCCGGAAGCAAACAGAAAGGCTCAACAATCGATCGATGGTTGAAGCCAAATTCTAAGAATTGGCGAGCTTGATAATATAGTGCATTGTATGGAAACCAAAATCAATCAAATATAACGAAAATAATCACTTTAGGTGGGTTCTGGGATTCGTTGAAGATTATTTCTAAATTATCACAATCTTTATTAGCAAATAGCACGTATAGTATTACACACGAGAAAATGCAATCTTTGATTAAGAAAGAAAACAATACCTTACTAATAATGGAAACCATTAAGAAAAAAGTGACAAAAGACTAGAAGAACAATAAAGAGAATAAACCTATACAAACCGAACCCTTTGCATTTGCATTTGCAATTGCAATTGGCTAGACCGTTGTTGATCGTCGTGCTGCCACCATCACCAGGTATAGATTCCATGCACTTCTTCCGTCCCGTTTTATCTGTTGCGATTTGAAGAAAAAAAAGTTGAGTGAGAAGGTTGCTGGTGTCGGAATTTGATAAAATTTTGTGGAGAAGCTGGTTATGAGGACCTTTTTGATCGAGTTTTTTTGAGATAACATATTAAAAAAAACTTTACATTTTTATCCTTTTATATTGTTATAAATACTTTATTTTTTATACTAATATATATGGAAACATTGTTCTTAGAAATCAAATTTTTATTTTTATTTTTTTTCTTATCGTTTTTTATATATTTTTCTTATTTAAAAAATATATTAGAAAATCTTTATTTATTATTATAATTTATTTATTTTATTTTATTTGTTTTTTATGTATAATATTTTATATTTTCCACTCATTTATATATTGATAAACTAACATTTAACTATGTACTTTAATCAATTAATTTAACACTAATTAGAATTAGCTATCTGCACTGACTATCGATCATCAGTGACCAACTATCTGTTATCGGCTCAACTAATCATATTCTTGTACAATGTAAGAAGAAATATCAGGTTTAAAATTTCTCCATCCATAGGTCACGCTGCTATTTGGTTGTTCCTAGGGATGACAATGGGCCGGGTCGGACCGGGTACTAGAGGACCCGGACCCCGCCCCGTCCATCCCACGGGTCGGTCGCCTCGCCACGGGTCGCGGGGCGGGGCGGGGCGAGTTGACCCGTTATATTCATTTTTTTATTATTTTTATTACATTTAAAATTAATTTAATATATAATAAAATATATATTATTATAAAATTAAATATAAGATGAAAAATTAATAAAAAACAATACTAAATTTAAAATTTTTAATAATTCATAAAAAAATATATTTAAAACATATTTAAAAATAAAAAATGTATAGCGAGTCGGGCCGGGCAGGTACCCGCGGGGCGGAGAAGGTACCCGGACCCGCCCCGGCACGGGTCACGAGGCGGGCCGCCCCAAACGGCACGGGTCGGGGCGGACCGGGATTGCCAACCCTAGTTGTTCCAGAAGACTAAGGCTGTCAAAATATAACCTGGCTAGTAGGCCAGCCCGGCCCTGCCTGAATTTTACGAGGGCCTAGGCCTAGGGTTCTTAGGCCCAAAATATCGGCCCAGTTTTGGCCAATCCATTTGGCCTGATGGGCCTATTTTGCCCGATGACCCCCCACAATTTTTTTCTATATTTATCCATTATGCACATTTCGCCTGCAATCTAGTAGAGTTTGGGCTTTAAAAAATCTAGGCCTGAAAAATCTGCCCACTATGGCCCGATGATTTGTAGGTCGGGCCGGTCATTTGACAAGCTCTACAAAAATACTCTTTATTATAGTTAATAACTAATTATATATATAATTACATTATAATTAAATTACTCTATTTATTTATATTAACTTTTATGAGAAACAAAATAGACAATGAATAAATATTTTATTAAACATAAATGATAGATAACAAAAAGGAAACACTTTTTTGCATAAATTCCCACCCCTTTTGATGTAAAAACAACCGTAATTTCCCCACTTGCATCGACGACGATATAAACGGAGCGCCTGTGTGGGAAAATACATGTTCTACAGTATCTAAGCTAGATATCTTCATATATTTTTTTAGTGAGCTTAGATCTGTACGTCTTTGATTTTACACTTATTTTTCAAAGTTGCATTTGTTACAAAATAGAAATACGGAAAGGAAATTGTTATTGAATTGTACTACAGTTCTTACAAAAGCTAAAATAGAAAGATGGAAACCAGGTAAAACTAAAATTTAACACCTTCTTGAGCCGAAATGAATGACCAGCAAGTCGAGACGAGAAAGATCTCTTTCTGCAAGACAAATACACCCTGTATAGTGCTGACGGAACTGTCGTAATGTCTCTAAAGATACAACGACTTGACGCCTTTGAAGTAGTAGCACACCAAACTTTAAAGTTCCAACGAACTTGAAAAGTGTGAAACTGAGTACAAGATTTTAATGCTTGAGGCTTTAGTGCAAAGTATGCAGAATGAATTTGACTCAGTGTGTCCTCTTCCTAAAACTTTTAAGTCTATTTATAGACTTCACCTTGCAGGGGTTGAGAATTTGAAAAGGATGAAGCAGCTGCAATTAGTGGCTTTAATTATCCACTACAACCACTACCTCCATTATCACAGCTTTGAGACTTCTCAAATGTTGTCGATGAAGTTGAGAAGTCATGGGTCGAACCCATTTTTATTTGACCAAAAGGTTTGAGTATCTTAATGGGTTGAGCCCATTCTCATTTGGAGAGTCAAAAAATAAAATTGAATTGATTCAAAACCAATCTCATATAGTCCAAGTGAGGCCCGTGGCCTAGGACCCAGGACCCAAAGACCCAAAGAGTCCAAAGTTCTAAGTCAATGTTCAAGATCCAAAGCCAAGGCCAAGGCCTAGGCCCAAGCCCACAGTTACAACCAACTAGTGCACGAGCTTAATCACATGATGCTCAATACAAATTCTTCTTAACTTATAAAGCGTATAAATTATCCTTACATTTTCAATATGGGATTTTATACACTTCCCCTTTTCAAATGGCTAACTTACACAATTTATTTCTCACTCACTGAAAATCAGTTTTGAGAAAACAAATATACTACGATTATCTACTCAATACGTAGAATAATATTATAATATTTAATTCTACATTAATTAAATACTTTGCCATCAAAATTGGCCTCAACAAAATTAATTTTCCAACAATCCCCCACATGAGTGAAAATCAATGCATGTATGTATGCAGACTCTTGTGCTCAGTCATCACAAGACGTTATTGCATCAGGATATGTAGTTTATGCTTTGAACCGTCCATAGTAACTATCATCGAATATACTGGTGGCATAGTGGACTTGATGCCTTGAACTATCCCTCCATAGTGTATATCAAGACAATAATAATTACACAATAAAATCTTAACACCTTTCTGTTCTAAAGTTGTGTCCGTTTTGCCATGGACATCACTTTGAATTCATAAGTATTTACATTTTGAAGCGGCCCTCACTTCACACTTATATAGGTGACCTCCTATCAAAAGTATCCTGATATACTTCACCTTCAAAGGTTTGGAATTCATTAAAAAGCCTGTATGCTTTAACCTTACCACAATTCTCAGGTAAAAATTCACTTGGATTACTTTTCAGGGATGAGATTTGAACAACAAGTCCCAAGTGCTCAACTGAATCTCCATAGTTTAGTTTGCCCATTGAACCAAGTTCGTGCGATCTCCATTCATCAAGATTGGGTTACCACTATGGTCATTATTTAATTTAGTGGATTTTAAACCCATTCTCTCTAGCAAGTTTCTCAATTGATCTCGATTAAGCCCTTTTGTGAGAGGGTCAGCAATATTATCTTGTGACTTAATATAGTTAATAGATATTACTCCATTTGAGAGCAATTCTCTAACGGTGTTATGTCTTCGATGAATATGTCGAGACTTTCCGTTATACATACAACTTTGTGCCCTTCCAATAGCTGCTTGGCTATCATAATGTATCAACACAGGTGGCACAGGCTTACTCCAACACGGAATATCTTCCAAGAAGTTACGAAGTCATTCTGCTTCTTCACCAGCTTTATCTAAATCTATAAACTCAGATTCCATGGTGGATCGAGCTATACATGTTTGTTTCGTAGACCTTCACAAAACTGCCCCAACTCCAATACAGAACATATATCCACTAGTAGAGTGAGAATCTTTCGAATCTGAAATCCAATTAGCATCACAATATCCCTCAAGTATGGTTGGGTATCTCGAATTATAACCCATAGTACATTGTGTATTTCAGATACATCAATACCCTTTTCAATGCATTCAAATGCTCATGGCTAGTATTGATTGTATATCTACTCAGTTTATTCACGGGATAGGCTAAGTCTGGTCGTGTACAATTTGTTAAGTACATTAGACTTCCTATGACCCGAGCATACTCTAACTGAACAACTGGTTCAGCCTTGTTAGCTACTAGATTTATCTTTAGATCAATAGGCGTCCTACTATATGGACCCTCGTAGGCATTAAATTTCTTGAGCACTTTCTCAATGTAATGAGATTGTGACAAAATAATTCCTTCTTGAGTTTTGTTGATTTTAATCCCAAGGATTACATCAGCAACTCCCATATCTTTCATGTCAAAATATCGTTTTAACATCCTCTTAGTATTCATGATCACATCATGATTATTACCCATGATCAACATGTCATCCACATATAGACACACAATAACATATGAATTTGATGTTCCTTTGACATAAACACATTTGTCACACTCGTTAATTTTAAAGCCATTTGACAACATAATTTTGTCAAACTTAATATGTCATTGTTTTGGAGCTTGCTTAAGTCCATACAAAGACCGAATCAGTTTGCACACCTTTTTCTCTTTACCAGGTGCTACAAATCCTTCAGGTTGATCCATATATATTTATTCTTCCAATACCCCATTCAAAAATGCAGTTTTAACATCCATTTGGTGAATCTCTAGATTGTGCAGAGCAGCAATTGCAAGAAGTACTCTAATGGATGATATCCTCTTTACCGGTGAGTATGTGTCAAAGAAATCATAACTTTCTCTTTGTTTAAACCCTATGGCAACCAAACGAGCTTTAAACTTATCAACGATTCCATCTGCTTTCAGTTTCCTTTTCAGGATCCACTTACAGCCCAGGGGCTTACAACCAGGTGGTAGATCAACTAATTCCTAAGTATGATTTTGCAGTATGGATTTCATTTCGCTATTAATAGCTTCTTCCCAGAGCGGTGCTTCTGGGCTGGATAGAGCTTCCTTAATGGAATTTGGCTCATCATCCAACAAGTACGTGATAAAATCAGGTCCAAAAGACTTTGTAGTCTTTACCCTTTTTCCACGTCTTGGTTCATCACTAATTGGTTTAGAACCACTTTCAGCTTCATACGTTCTTTTGTTAGAATTAGATTCTTTCTTATCTTTACGAAAGATATTCTCAAGAAATATCGCATTTCTTGACTCAATCGTAGTACCTTCAGAAATCTTAGGATTTTCCAATTTGTATACTAAGAATCGATATGCCATATTGTTGTAGGCATATCCAATGAAAATGCAGTCGACCGTCTTTGGTCCGATTCTCATTTTATTTGTTTAGGCACATCGACCTTTGCCAAACCCCCCCCCCCCCCCCCCCCCCCCCCACCACACACACTTTTAGGTATTTATAAGATGGCTTATGACTTTTCCAAAGTTCATAAGGAGTCTCATTTTTACCTTTAAGTGGTATTTTATTTAATATATGGTTGGCCTTCAAAACAGTTTCCCCCCCACATGTTTTGGGGTAAACCCGAGTTAATCAACATGGTATTCATCATCTCTTTAAGAGTTCTATTTTTGCGTTCGGTAACTCCATTAGACCGTGGTGAATATGGTGTCGTTGTTTGATGTATTATACCCCACTCGACACATAATTGTTCAAACGGAGCTACATATTTACCGCCTCTATCACGGATTGTTTTAATCCTTTTGCCAAGTTGATTCTCTACTTCAGTTTTATATCTCTTGAATATTTCAAGAGCTTCATATTTGCTTCTTAACAAATATAAGTAGCAAAACCTTGTGCAATCATCAATGAATGTTATAAAAAACCTCTTTCCACCTCTAGTTTGCACAAATTTCACATCTATTTTGTGAATCAATTCTTGAGTTTGGTAACAAATCCAAATTCATAAGTCTTTTTATTGCATTTATATTAACATGTCCTAACCTAACATGCCATAAATTAGAACACCCAAGCAAGTAAACGGAATTAGATGCATTTTCATTCATACTTGAAGAGTTGACAGGGCAAGTAGCCATTACATTCAGTTTGAACATCCTTTGTCTAGATAACCCCTGCCTAAGAAATGTTCAAACTTGCTTAATCCAAATTCCAGAAGTTAACTTAAGAGCAACATTTCCAATTCCAGCCACTTCCGACGAGGACGAGTTCCCCATATGGAGCTTACGACCCGTTAAAACAGTGTAGTTGGAAAATACATCTATGTCAGAACAGACATGTCGAGTGGCACCAATATCAATGTACCACTCTCTTGGGTTATCAACCAAATTGGCTTCAAACACCACAGCTGACATATCAAAGTCAGTCAGTTCAACCGGTTCAGGAGCAACAAGATGAGCACTTGATTGTCCCCGATGCTGCCCATTATTCTTTTTGGGTTTCTTACAATCTTTTGCCATATGGTTTGGCTTGCCACACTTATGACAATTTTCGATAAACTTCCAAACCTTGGTAACTTGCTTGCCTTTGTTGTTTTGAGCATTGGGCACTTTTCTTTTAAAGACCCTGCCTTGCTCCATCAAATTAATCTGAGCCTCCATTGGAGATCGGCCAATCTTATTCTCAGATTTTCGATTGTTTTCTTCAATACGAAGTTTGACAATCAACCTCTCAAGTGTCATTTTCTTTGTCTTATGTTGAAGGTAATTTTTGAATTCTTTCCAACCCAAAGGTAACTTCTCAATCACGGAAGCTACTTGAAAGGATTCACTTAGGGACATGCCCTCAGCATGGATATCATGCAAAATCAGTTGGAACTCTTGGACTTGAGAGATGACAGTCTTAGAATCGACCATCTTGAAGTCCAGAAACTTCCCAACAATGAATTTTTTCGCTCCAGGATCTTCAGACTTGTACTTTGTCTCCAAAGCATCCCAAAGTTCCTTGGCAGTCTTCATATCAATGTACACATTGTACAGTTCATTGCTAAACCCATTCAAGACATGGTTTCGGCAAAGGTAATCACCTTAGCCCCAAGCATCATATGCAGCACGTATTTCAGCATTGACTTTGTTTTCCGCAACCAAAGGTGGATCCTCCTTCAAATATCTAGCTAAACCCAGAGTGGTTAGATAGAACAACATCTTTTGTTGCCATCTCTTAAAATCAAGACCATTGAATTTTTCATGACTTTCAGCATGAACGTTGGCAGTAGGAATAACAACATTTTGAACAAAGGTTCTTGTTGCTTGGCAGTCTTCGTCGCTTGAGTGGTTTGAGTTGTTTCGCTAGTTTTCTCCATGAGTTCATTAACAAAATGGTATTTGTCTTGCGATTGTTACAAAATAGAAATACGGAAAGGAAATTGCTATTGAACTGTACTACAGTTCTTACAAAAGCTAAAACCAAAAGATAGAAAACAGGTAAAACTAAAAGTTAACACCTTCATGAGCCGGACCGAATGATCAGAAAGTCGAGGCGAGAAAGATCTCTTTCCGCAAGATAAATACGCCCCGTATAGTGCTGACAAAATTGGCGTAATGTCTCCAAAGATACGACTTAACGCCTTTGAAGTAGTAGCACACCAAATTTCAAAGTTCCAACGAACTTAAAAAGTGTGAAACCGAGCACAAAATCTTAAAATGAATGCTTGAGGCATTAGTGCAAAAGTATGTAGAATGAATTTGATTCAGTGTGTCCTCTTCCTAAAACTTCTAAGTTTATTTATAGACTTCACCTTGCAGGGGTTGAGAATTTGAAAAGGATGGAGCAGCTGCAATTAGTGGCTTTAATTATCCACTACAACCACTACCTCCACTACCTCCATTATCACAGTTTTGAGACTCCTCAAATGCTGCTGATGAAGTTGAGAAGTCATGGGTCGAACCCATTTTCATTTGACCAAAAGTCCTGAGCATCTTAATGGGTCGAGCCCATTCTCATTTGTAGAGTCCAAAAATAAAATTGAATTGCAATTGGATGAAGGTGAAGAGAGCGACTATTATGATACCACTTCGGGAAGCAACAAAAACGACGAATGGGTAAGTAGGTAAGTGAGGTAAGTACAAGAACTACGTGAACTTTGATTCCTCTACGAGGAGACATAGGCAAGTTAATTCTAATATTAGAAATTAAAATTTAATTTTAATTTCTAATATTAGAATTAAAATAAAGTCCTTTTTTTAAACTTCTTTTAAAAAAAAGTCGAACTACGTGAATTTTAATTCCTTTACGAGGATACGTAGGCAAGTTAATTCTAATATTAATAGTTAAGAATTTTAAGTTTTAATATTAGAATTAAAATCAAGTCCATTAAAGAAATACATATATATATTTTAAACTTTTTACTTCAAAAATCCAATTATTCAAATTTTATTTTAGTTTTCATCTATTTATATCATTCTAATTCCATTTAAGTTTCTAATTCATCTTAATTATTCAGATTTATTTAAGTTTTTAAATTTAGTTTTTAAAAAAATGGCGGTTAACCGCATGCTTTTCGGTTAACTGTCGATTCAGTTAACCGAACCTAACTTGTAATTATAATCGGTTCACAGTCGATTATATTACGGGTAAGGTCCGGCCTGTTAATTTAATCGTCGGTTAATTAATCGGCCGGTTATAACCGTTTTGACACCTCTAGCCCCGATGTAGGCCCTCTAATGCTTAAGTCAGTCTCTTTTTAATAATGACTAGTTTGAATACCCGCGTTTTTCGCGGGCATATTAGAAAATGGCATAAAAACGTAAAATTTATAAAAAAGATTCAAAAAGGTAAATTATTCATACAACATAACTTTTTTTTTGATATAAATATATGATGTGTAAAAGATCAATTTTTTTTATATTACGACCTTTCTCATAACCAGCCTCCCTTTGTTACCAATTTTTTTTACAAATGATATATTGGAAGATGTCTTTCTGCAAAATGAAATAGATAAGTTGCAGAAAAAATATACTATGTAAAGGTGATAAATACTGTTTCTATGAATAAATAAATTTTTGTATAGTCAAATTCGATAAATTAATTTATTTGTTAATTAGCCTAATGTTTAAGAAGTAAATGGACCCTTTTTTTGGTCTTATTATAACTTGAATTTAATATAAGAACTTCTCTAATTAACATCAACAATGCCTTTAATTAGGGAAGATATATGATTAAGTTTGAAAGTGTAATTCATACAAAAATTATATTTTTGATCTTCTAATTGACGTTAATTTAAAAATATGCATATTCTTACATATTCTCTAATGGACCCTTTTTCTTAAGTAAAAAATATGCATATTCTTACATAACCGGTCAGATAATTAATTACATGTCACTTGAGATTGTAAGGCTTAACAATTTTCCTATAAAAGTTGCACCAGAAGTGCACTTCAATTGAACCAAGTCAGAACAACCCAATTTTGGCATTTGCCACCGTTTTTTGCAGTTAAAATATGGTATGATGAGTAAGCTATGCACTGTACTCGGACGACAAACGAACTATTGAAAACCGTGACCATTTGTCTAAGATTCCCCGATCCACCATGACATTAAGACAAAAATAAAAAATAAAAAAAATTCACCACTTGCCTCGAGGCCGAGTGAGAAATGAAATGAAACGAACGATATATATATGTGTGTATATATGTATGTGTATATATATATATATATATATATATATATATATATGTAGGAATTGGATCATGTGGGAACCAATTCCCTGTGTGGGAACTAGGAACCCACATGATCCACAAGATCAATTCTTTTTGATGGCCAAGATCATTCTCATTAAATTTATAAATAATATATTTTATATTAATGAAAAGGTCTTATATGTAATTACAATTAATATTCCAAAAATAACATTCAAATCAGTCTTTTTTTTCCTTAATAACATATTCAGCCGTTTTTTTCCTTAATAATACACTCAGCCGTTTTTTCCTTAATAACATATTCAGCCGTTTTTCCTTTATTTTCTATTGAGCCATTTTTTTTCTAAAATAATCTAATTCATTCACAAACCATGACAATCAATTACAAATCATGTACGTGTCCTTTATTGAAGTGATTATTTGTAAATCAAATCTTGCACTTCCAATAAAGGCACCGATATCTTAGCATTCAATTTTTATAAATGTTGCTTTATTTAATAGTCAGGACATTGCCTCCGAACTAAATAAAAATACCAATATTTACTATTCTAGCATAACAATACAAACTAATTAGCACAGCTAATAATACATATACAAAGGAGAAGGTTTAAACAAGATTCTACTTAAACAAAGAATGAAAATAGATCAACGAGTTATCAGGCCTAATTACAACTTCTTTTAAATGTTAAGGCCGTGATGAAATTGTAAAACTTACTGTCCTGGGTTGATTCTTCATTTTTGTGGGATAATTCATCCCACCTTGCGAGGTGAGCTAATTCATCCCCATAATTATACATTATGGAAAAACAGTCCAAAACAGCACAAACCCAAACTTGTATTTAATTTCTTTACTTGACGTTGCAAAAAATGTAATAGTGACAGATGCCGTCAATTCGGTTAAAATATGAATAAAATACGAATTTGAAGAAAACAGACATTTTGATATATTGCGAACAAAGAATAAATATTTTAATTCACTTGTAAACTGCAACCATAATGAATTTCATTACATTATCATTTACGGATAACATGAAGATATATGAATATATCTGACCTAGTAAATTTAGATAATAGATAATAAAATTAAGTTATCTAGGTAGGTAAAGAAAATGAAGTGAAAAATTGTTGTAATGGTGATGCCATTTTCTTCTCTTCTTATTATAGCTTTAGTATGCTTTGTTTGGTGCCAGGATGCTTGAGTTTAAAGGTGCAACTCCGAAATAGATTTCATCTAAACAGAGGCAGCATACATGATTTGTGGGGAGTAGATTAAGTGTTCTTAGTCTATAATTTATTTTTAGAAACTAAAGTCATGGTGTTTTCCTATTTACATGTCTTGTCTTTCGTTCATGGTATCAAGTACAAAGTAAGCAGTTGATATGAAGCCTCCATGGGTGCTCACAATTCACATAGCTTTTGACTTTTTTACCACACATAATATCATAATGAACTCTTTAGTTGATTTCGATTAAGATTGATATTAGTGTTGTTTTCTTGATGAGGGGATTTGTCTTTGATTCTTTTACATTGATACATTCTTTTTGCATATTTTTTCTTATTTGAAATTATTATCCTTCGTATAATTACGGCTCCTTTAATCACTAGAAAAGACTGAAGATCATGTCTTCAATGTGATTTTGATGCAAATGCAAAAGGGCCATTCTGACATGCATAGTAGTGTACATGATGACAAGTCAGTTGGCCTTAAAATCATTATATATAAATGAACTACCAAGTTATTTGTCAACGTTATTGCATTTTTAACTACAAAAAAAAAATGATTTAAGTGGTTCGTTATGTGATTTTCAAAGATCATTTTTAAACTTTTTGATGCGATAAACTTGGTGTGACACATGTTAATTTGTCATTTAGATGATCCCATTTTTTTTTTCAAGTTGTGCAATTAGTGGTATGCAAGTGCACCTTGATTAATTCTCTTAAATAAAGAGTCTTTGTTGGATGCAATTTCAGAAATTTCAATTAAATTCATTGACTGAGATTTCAGATTCACAATACAATGTCTACTTTATGTTACATATATAAAAATTTATTCAATTTTTTTAATAAGATTATTAAATATGACAAGGTATCACGTGCAAGCATGTGCAATTTACTAGTAAAAATATAAAATATGAGAAAGTGGGACAAAATGCCCACTCAATTTGACAGAAAGTTAGATTACTAAAGAATAGATATTGTTAGCACCAAATGAGTCCATGTCAGCATTATACTATATGTGAGATTTAGCGAGGTTGTGAGCCCGGTCTTAAATGTTTCCCTTTCATTTGTCTTCTTTGGCCAGGATACTACTCACTTTTGTTCTCAATATCAGTATTAATTGTCTACCCAAGAAAAAAGTCAATTTGAATTACTATTATTTTCTTACTATGAACAGTGATGGGAATTAAAATGACTAAGTTTTGTGAGAAATATTAAACAATCACTCTCACTCTAAGCATTTTTAAACATGCGTATTGGAGAATTTATTTTGAATACTTGCATTGAAAAATGTGTAAAGTGTGGAAATGTATTTAAATATTTATTAGGAACAAAAATTAAGTTTTATATATTTAAAATACCTAATCTATTTTGAAATATCCGAGCTGTGTTTATATTTTACTTTCTCATTTTACCTTTGAAATAATATAATCTTTTATTTACATTCTCAACCTTAATCTAAACTAGCAATTAAAGGGTACTAAAATACTAATTTGCCTCATAAACTAACATTATCCAAATATATAAATAAAATGTAAAGAGAACGAGGAAACAAGACAATAAATGAAAGAAGCTATGTATATAAGAGAAAGAGGAAGAGACAAACTAGGCAGACACAAAGAAATGAAGAAGTGGGAAAGAAATTGTAACTTCATTTAAATTTAATATGATAAAAGATAATGTGTCACGGGATTCCAGTCGAGAATTTAGAATTATTTGGGATAAGATGATCATTCACAATACAGTGTCTTCTTTATGTTACATATATAAAAACTTATTCGAATTTTCAAATTAAGTTATTAAATATGACAAGGTTTCACGTGCAACGCATGTGCACTTTACTAGTTTATTTTAAAAATAAAAGGAGAAAGTAAATACAAAGCGTAATTTTTTATTTTTCTTTTCATGTAGGGAATGAGATATTTCATATACATAATACTTAATTTTTTTTTCATGAAAAACATTTAAATACATTTCTATACTTTACACCTTTTTCAATGCAAGTATTCAAAATACTTTCTCCAAAATGCCTGTTTAAAAATGCTTAGACCGAGAGTGAATGTTTAATATTTCTCACACAATTCATTCATTTTAGTTCCCATCATTGTTCATGGTAAGGAAATAAGGGTACCAGCGGTGGTAATTTTATTTTCAATTGAATAGTAGATAAATCCAACTTTTTAGCTTTTT
>BMAC01000151.1:1122531-1141631 GCA_014905375.1 Phtheirospermum japonicum
TTTTCCCCACATTCTCATAGTTTTTATTTATATTACATAGAAAATGAGTGTTTTTATAGTTAATGATTGTGAAGGAAAGTTTTTAGAAGTACTGGGTTTTTAACTTCTCTATGTGGTAATGAAAAGTACAATGTACCCCACAATAAAATTGGATTTTTTTAGTTTATTATTGTTAACGCTTACCCCCACTCTACAAATTTTGTTCATTTCACTAACTATTATCACCCCAAAGTCTAAAAGAATATTTATTTTAGAATAAAATAGAATACTATTTTGAACATTAATCGAGTGACAAAATTAATAATACCATTCTGTTACGCGTTACAAAAATAATCATAATTATCAAAATAACCATAATTATTCCACTTCACTCTAATATTCCATAATATAATTCACAATACAATGTCTACTTTATGTTACATATATAAAAATTTATTCAATTTTTTAAATAAAATTACTAAATATGACAAGGTTTCACGTGCAACTCATGTGCAGTTTACTAGTAAAAATAAAAAATATGAGAAACTGGAACAAAATATGCCCACTCAATTTAAAAGAAAGCTGGATTATTAAAGAATAGATATTGTTAGCACCAGATGAGTCCCTATCATCATTTCAATTTGAATTAATATTATTTTCTTACTATGAATTGTGATGGGAATTAAAATGACTAAGTTTTGTGAGAAATATTAAACAACCACTCTCATTCCATTCACGGTAGCCACAGCAAACCCCCGGGCCTAACCCAGGCGGCGTGAAGGCGGCCGCGACGGCGCTTTGTGTCTGGGGAGTAGTATTGATCGTTGACTTATGTGAGAGAGAATGAAAATTTAGTGAGTTTTATTATTTTTGATTTTGTGTTGGTTAGTATTTATTATAGTTTATAAGATATTAAGTAATTAGTGTATTCATGTTTATCATATGAACATCACTTTATAAGATAATTTTGTTGTAAATTGGATTAATTCTAATTTAATGGTACAGCGTAAATTCGTATTAACGAATTGTATAAGCTTAATCTACGTGTCGTGTAGATAATTATAACTTTTTAAATTTCTCAAATCCATTTATTGGTGAGTGAGAAATGGTGTTTGGAAGTTGAATGGGTGCTTTTATGCTTTAATTTTTATCCCACATTGAATGTTAGTCAATGTAGAAGAGAGTTTAAAAATGATTACATTTCTTTAATGTACATCAAGTGGGTCAGAGAGTGTTGTGGGCTTTGTGTAAACGAAGCTCACACGGGCTTTTGGACTTGGGTTCGCCAGTCCGCCTTCGGCGAAGCCGAGCGGATCTGAGCCCGAGCCCGGTCCCGGACCTCGTTCCTGGGCAATTGGTCCGTGTGGGGTTCGAGTTCTAGCTCAACCCTAGTTTCTTTTTTGAACCTTCAGGCACCTGTTGACTCTTGACCGTTACGTAACGGTTGGCAGTACCTATGACGCCTTTAAGAACGTCATTAAGCAGGTTGTTACCTCCCTTATAAAAGGGTGAGGCTCCTGCATTTGTTTTCGTACTTTCCATACGCATAACACCTGAACTCAACTTACGAACACTTGAACGCATATTTCTGCATTTTGTTTTTCTCACGTAAGTCAGTCCAAATTTCTCCTGTTCGCCGGAACCCTGATACTTACGGTGCTGTAATATCAGGGACGAAGTCGTTTTATCTTTGGGAACGATTTTCTAAAATCGAAGGGCACTATCGGGGCAAATTTGTTTTGCGGAAAGAGTGACCACTCAAAAATTAAGTTTTATGTATTTAAAATACCTAATCTATTTTGAAATATCCGCGCTGTATTTATATTTTACTTTCTCATTTTACCTTTGAAATAATATGATCTTTTATTTACATTCTCAACCTTAATCTAAACTAGCAATTAAGGTTGCTAAAATATTAATTTGCCTTATAAACTAACATTATCCAAATATATAAATAAAATGTAAAGAGAATGAGGAAACAAGACAATAAATGAAATAAGCTATGTATATAAGAGAAAGAGGAAGAGACAAACTAGGAAGACATAAAGAAATGAAGAAGTGGGAGAAAGAAATTATAACTTCATTTAAATTTAATATGATAAAATATAATGTGTCACGGGATGCCAGTCGAGAATTTAGAATTATTTGGGATAAGATGATCATTCACAATACAGTGTCTTCTTTATGTTACATATATAAAAACTTATTCAAATTTTCAAATAAATTTATTAAATATGACAAGGTTTCACGTGCAACGCATGTGAACTTTACTAGTTTATTTTAAAAATAAAAGGAGAAAGTAAAATGTAAATACAACGCGTAATTTATTATTTTTCTTTTCATGTAGGGAATGAGATATTTCATATACATAATACTTAATTTTTTTTTTCATGAAAAACATTTAAATACATTTCTATACTTTACACCTTTTTTAATGCAAGTATTCAAAATACTTTCTCCAAAACGCCTGTTTAAAAATGCTTAGACCGAGAGTGAATGTTTAATATTTCTCACACAATTCATTCATTTTAATTCCCATCATTGTTCATGGTAAGGAAATAAGGGTACCAGCGGTGGTAATTTTATTTTCAATTGAATAGTAGATAAATCCAACTTTTTAGCTTTTTACCATTGTAGCTGTAGCTTTTTTGTGACTTTTTTTATGAACAGTTCAATGTTGGGTTTGGAAAACAAAACCCAACTCAATGAAGARGCTGCAAGCAATTTTTGAAATGCATGGTGGGCCCTAGTTGGTTTTATTTTAGATTTATGATTGTGAAATATATTTTGAATTTATGGCTAATGATGTGGTAAATACAAAGTTGCTTTTCCAACTCAATGGTTGCTACCACCCTAATAGTAATTCAAATTAACTTTTTTCTTGGGTAGACAAAAAAGTAGCGAGAACAAAAGCGAGCAGTATCCTGTCCAAAGAAGACCGAAGGAAAAGGAAACATTATTGAGTGGACATTCTTTTCCCCACATTCTCATAGTTTTTATTTATATTACATAGAAAATGAGTGTTTTTATAGTTAATGATTGTGAAGGAAAGTTTTTAGAAGTACTGGTTTTTTAACTTCTCTATGTTGTAATGAAAAGTACAATGTACCCCACAATAAAATTGGATTTTTTTAGTTTATTATTGTTAACGCTTACCCCACTCTACAAATTTTGTTCATTTCACTAACTATTATCATCCCAAAGTCTAAAAGAATATTTATTTTAGAATAAAATAGAATACTATTTTGAACATTAATCGAGTGACACAATTAATAATACCATCCCGTGTTACAAAAATAATCATAATTATCAAAATAATCATAATTATTCCACTTCACTCTAATATTACATAATAGAATTCACAATACAACGTCTACTTTATTTTACATATATAAAAATTTATTCAATTTTTTAAATAAAATTATTAAATATGACAAGGTTTCACGTGCAACTCATGTGCAGTTTACTAGTGAAAAAAAAAATGAGAAACTGGGACAAAATATGCCCACTCAATTTAAAAGAAAGCGGGATTATTAAAGAATAGATATTGTTAGCACCAGATAAATCCCTGTCATCATTTCAATTTGAATTACATATCATCATGTTAGAGTTACCAAGAGAATGTGTTGGGGAAAGTTTTTTCTTTCTTTTTATTGTAAGCCATTTATAGGTCAAAAAAAGTATTTCTTTAAGTTTTAAATTAATTATATATTAGTTTTAGAAATTCTTAAAACTCAAGAAAACTATATAAATAACAATTTAAAAATAATGATATTTTAAATGTTGTTTCTATAAATCAATATATGCATCATATAAATCTATATTGTTAAAATAAAAAAAAAACAATTATACACTGTGTATCAGTATTACACTAAGATTTTTATTATATAATTACAGTTATTTAATATGGTTGTATTCGATATACTCACAAGATGATGATTGTAATTGTTAGAAAACTCCAATGGATCCCGTGGACAATAACTATTTAATTTTATTTATTTATTTTATAATGTTTTCAAATTTGTGGTTCACACACACATAGAACCATCCAAATTATATAATTACTTTTAATTAGGTGTTAGCATTTTTTTTAATAGTTCGGGTGTAGCGAAGGAGAAAGAAATAATAATAACTAAATAAACTATGAAATGAACCACTTGAGCTATCTTGATTAATTACGTGTCATCATATAATATACCGGTTCTATAGAAAATTTTATAACGGTTCCGTAATTGAGCCCTATGTGATTTTATAGAAAAATTCTATAATATACTACATAACACACTCATATCTTGATTTCGAAATATGTCCAAGCGGTTTGTATTTATATTTATCCATGGTCAGAATAGTATGTACTTATATATAATAAAATTTTATATATTTATATTTCATAAAGAATATAAATATATAAAAATAAATTTATATATTTCTCCAAGGTCAATATATTTATTTTCATTAAAAATTTAATTTATGTTAGGATCACCTTATAAATAAGAATTATAATTGAAAAAAAAAGCTCACTGTCCTTATCCTACCAATTACAGTATCGTGTCCAAAAAAGAAGGAAGAGTTGGAAAACAACTTTATAGCCCGGTCAAAATACAAAAAATCAAAATATATTTCACAATCAAAAAAATCTAAAAGAAAACCATGCCCACTATCTATTTCAAATTTCTCCAAATTGCGTGCAGATTGATAAATTACCATTTTCTCCAAATTGCGTGGGCCCTCAGGGAATTGTTTAAGAAACTCTAAGTAAATTGTCCTTGTTGTCCTTAATGAAAGCGGAGAACCCATTATAAAGTCCTAATTTACACTTTCCCCATAATTTCTTTTTCTTTCTTTCTTTATTTATTATTAAAATTATTATATATATATATATATATAGTGTCATCTTTCAAAAATGGAAGGTTGCAATGGCAGGTTTTAATCGTAGGTTTAAACCCAAAAACTTGGGTTTTAACTTTTTTCATCAGTGTGGCTGCAACTATTGTTTTGGACAGTAAATATTGGGTTATTATTTACAAACCCAATTTTTATAAAATTCTTGTGTAAGTTAATGGGACCCATATATTACTTTTTGAGATTTATACTTGTGGGTGAAAATTTTAAGAAATTCTGGATTTTCTAACCCTACAATAAAGTTGAATTTGTTGATTTATTACTATTACAACCCTTGGAAGTATTGCCTTTATAACTTTTATAATGTGGTAAGGTAACAGCAACAAGCAACAGTGGCTTTTTAAATAGGTTTAAACCTATAAAATCAACTTCAAGTTTTTTTACACCATTGCAAATGTGGGTTTTAGTAGTAACCGTAACTATTGGTTTCACATTTAACAACCAGCTTTTTTAAGTAATCTCATTTTATTCCCCTTTTTTTTTTCCAATTGAATGTTGCTGGCAAACAAATAGACTTGTTTTCTTCTATATATTACACATGCAACCACCCAATTAAACATAATTATTTTTCTTCTTTACCAGGTTCTCATATCATTCAACAAACACATCTATATAATACATCATTGAGTATAAACATATTTATCATACTATGATCTTTGATAGTAAAAGTAGAAGTCAAATAATTAAAAATAATGACAATCAAGGAGTATTATAATTTGAATTATATGTATTATTAATAATAAAATAATCATAGTAAATATTTTTTATAAATATTAAAATAAAAATATAGATAATGATGTGTAAGTTGACAGTGGACCATAAAAATTTGTTTGGGGATTATAATTGTGGATGAAGAATTTAAAAAATTATAAATTTTTATTTGATTTGTCAATGACGTAGCACAGTAGACCCTACCATAAAGTTGGGTTTGGAGGTTTATTATTTCCATCACCGTAATTGAAAAAGTACAACGTATCCCCACGATAAAATTGGATTTTTTTGGTTTATTATTGCTAATGCTTATCCCCACTCTATAAATTTTGTTCATTTCACTAACCCTATTACTACAAAGTCTAAAAAAAAAATATTTTAGGATAAAATAGAATACCGATTGAATTAACTAATATCTTTTGAACATTAATCAAGTGACAAAATTAATAATACCAACCTGATATGTGTTACAAAAATAATCATAATTGTTCCACTTCGCGCTGACATTAGTAGGTTTTCTATTCTAATTTCCTATTTCAGTCGTCCGATTCTAGAAGGAAAGACGCTACAAGTATAAAATCTTTGGCTGAATGACCAACCGAAGGGAGGGCTGGTGGGGGCAGCCGCCCCCTCAATTTTTTGTGTAGATTTATATATGTGTGTATGCGCGCACGATCGTATTTTCTTGTATATGTATATTTTTATCAGTAATCGTCTCTATAAGAAATTTTAATTCCGCCCCTTCAAGCTATTTTCAAATTTAGTAAAATACCATTATATGAAGTAAATAAATAAGTAATAAAAAGAAAATAAAGGAACAGTCTAAGATAGAAAGAAGAGATTGGGATAGACAGTTAGATTTTAAAGAGTGAAAGAACTCCGAAAATCAAACAAGAGAGAAACACGTTACGCCATGAATCCAGATCGACTTTCATATGTCAAAGATTTTTGTGCTACTTTTTCATTAAAAATAGTTTCAAAAACTGTAATTTGCATGGGGAAGAAACGCAAGTGCTCTAATAAGGTTGTTCGATCAGAGCCGAAAAACCTATTTTTTTGGGTAAAACAAAAATCGAGGTCTCTTTTCAGCCAAAAAAAAAAGTGTTCCTGGCAAAAAATAATATGTTCGAATCAAGTTTTCGAACATAAAAGTCGCTTTCAAAAATATGATCCGAATAGTCTGGTTTTGGTATTAAAGAAAAAGGTATTATGTTTTAGGCCAAAAACCGTTCTTTCGAACAGTTTGTTTATAGGCTTAAATAAATTATAGTCTGTTTCTGGCCATAAAGAAACTGTTCATGAACATAAATTTCACTTCAGAAAATCTTTGTTTTTAGGTCTGTTCTCAGACAAACTGTTCAAGAACATAAAATTCACTTTAGAAAATCTTATCTCAACAATCCTTTTCTTTTCATTTATTAAAAAAAAAAAAAAGATAGTATTCTATTATTGGCAAAAAATAGACTACTCCAAAAATATATTCGACAACCCATTTTGTTCGAAGATTTTTTTAACATCTTTTTTATGTTCATCATTACCAAACGAAACACAAGCTCGACAGTGGACCCTAATAATTAGTGCTACAACAAAAAAGGATTAAAATATTAGCAAAAACAACAATATGCGATGCTTTTTTAACACTGAAATTGTCGAGTTCTTCATCTAGTTCGCATCCATTCTTCTTCGTTTATTTTGTTAGAGTTATGATATATGATTTTGAGGTTTTGGGGTAGGTTTGAGATGTGTTAGGGAGGGACCGATTTTTTTTTATTTTTTTTTTAATGTTTGGTATGAGAGGGTTTTTATCACTTATTAATAGTGCCTGTTTCTTGAATTTAAAAATATAATAATAATAAAATTGGGGTGCTTATATAATGTTTTGGGTTCGAATAACCGGTCCCCATTTTGAAAATCATATTTCCGCCGGAAAACAATAATAAATTATTGAGTCCACACCCAACCCACCAAGAATTGACTTGAACCTTACCTGAGTTACATATGCCAACTTGATTTTGGGTAAAATACAACAAATTATATAGTTCACCATAATATGTATTTTCAAAGTTGAGAGTGGCAGTAAAAAAAAAAAAAAAAAAAAAAAAAAAACACAAACGTTCAAAGTCAAACCAGGAAAGCAGACGCTACTAATATCCTCCAACATCGTCGAGCGCCAGACAAAGAGACTGGATATATAACAGGTACCCACCGGGGTAAAGAAAAAGTCCAATTATATGCCCGAATAAGCAGCAGCAACAACAAGCAATATATATCATTGAATGACCTGAGCCGCCAGAGTGATGGAACTGAGATTGCAACAGAGCATCAGAATGAACCAAATACAAGAAAAAGCTGCTCAATATATTGGTAGGACTTGTCAGCTAGAAGAATAAACTATAATCATGTGTTCTATAACAACTTGAGATGGTTCATCTCGATATAATGATAGCACTTAGGATTCACTCAATGTAATGATAGGACTAAGGGTTAAAAGTTGATTGCACACGTTGGTTACTATTATATCTCTTCATGAGAGAATATAGTGGAGCAGTTTAATGAACCTGACTCTAAGTCAAAATCAAGTCATAATGGACCCAATAACTTTTGAAATTTAAAATCAACCAATTGATGAATCGAAGTTCAGTCAAGTCCTTGTGTTGGGAAGTCTGAGAGCAAGAACAAAAATAAAACAATCAATCAAATATAATGAAAATAATCACTTTTAGGTAGTTCCGGTGATTCTTTTAGGTAGTTCCGGCGATTTTCAAAGAAGGGTTTAGTTGGGTACCCACCACGGCCAACAGAGATGTACCTGTGCTGGATAAGATCACATGGAAGTGCAATAAAGACACTAAAAGGGCTTATGGAGTTGGAGAATGCATTCAATGGATCATAACATCAAGTATCAAGGTTCAAAAGAAACTAACTTCAAGTATTAAGCATATATAAACAAAGAAAAGAGGAACGATCATACAAGCCATCACAGGTAGTAGACAAAGATCATTTACTTGAACCCCTTCACAAAACAATGCACACTTTCTCTTAGCTATATATAATTTTAGTTGTACATACCTTGCAGCAAAGCAGATACACTGTCCTGATCATGGTAATCATACACCAAGAGCTTTTCATCTTTCGAACAGTAGTAGGCCCTCACTTTGTCAACATTTCCGTGCCTCATTCTTCAAATGACCTCCATACGGTGCTGAAAATCTTCAAATGTAACAATTACTTCCCTCACTCAACCTCTTAACCACAATCGTGTTTCCATTCTCTAATTTTGCCTTATAACAAATCCCAAACGTTCCTTTTCCAAGAACCTCAGCAGAAGCCTTTAACATATCCTCAATGTCAAATTTGACGTAAGAATCCTCGAAAAATATAAGTTTACTTGCTACAAGAGCAATTTGACTACTTATAGGGTCCAGCACGGTAATTTCCTCCAACAACTTCACTACTTCAGACATCTTAGGTCTCTTCTTTATCGATTTTCCAACACATTTTATTCTTATTTGCAACATTTTATCCATAGTCTCTTTTATGATAAGGATTCTTCGACAGATCTGCATCAAATACATTAGCAGCCCTTATCCAGTTTGTTATAGAAGTAACTAGCTTGACTAGGTCAACAGCCTGGGGGACACACCAGGGACGTGGACAGTGGGCTTTCTCTTGAGAAGTTCGAGTATCAGAACCCCAAAGCTATACACATCTGATGCTTGGAACACGTCCCGAGAATTCTCGATTTCCGGAGCGTAGCAATTTGCAGTAGGGAGGAATGTTGTTTCTATCAGATTTGTTGGACCAAGATCCGATACACAACCATACTCACCAGCTTTACAAAAAACGTTTGGCCTTTTTTTGTTTCAATGAACAAGCTTCCCACCATCATGCTTGTGTTTTTCAGCAATACCTCGCACTCCAACAATCGCTATTTTAATCTGATTTTACAGTCTACATAAGCCCGAGTTTCATCATTTCGACCTGGAAATATGAGAATATGCATAAAGGCGCACAATGTAGATTGAAGCAAGAAAACAATAAATAACATAAAGGCATTCCGGAGACAAACCACTAGTATTCAAGTGTGTACAAAACATTCATAAATTGAAGAAATTGATAAACTGCTAGGTTTGATAGAATTAATCTTAACTTGAATAAAAGAACAAGAACATAACAATTGAAGTTGGAGCATACCATGAAACAATGCATACACGCTCCCCGCACTATAATAATCGTACAGCATGAGCCTTTCGTCTTCTGAAGAATAGTAAGCCCTTAATGCAACCACGTTCTCGTGCATAATATTCCCAACAATTGCCATCTGAAGATTGAGAACTCTGTTTTCGAAATACTATTAACGGACTGGAGTCTCTTCACCATGATTCTCACCCCATTATCCATTGCAGCGGCATAAGAACTCCCGAATGTTCCCCTGCCGAGAAACTCAGAAGAAGCCAGGTGTACATGTCGATAGCAGGACTAAAATCTGAAATGAAAACCAGCTTTGGAGTCCTCCAATATGTTGATAAGCTTCCAAGTCTTGCGAAGTCAACCGCCAGGTCATCAAGGGTAGGCCTCGATTTGAAAATCGAACTGTAATCCGACGCTCGGAGAGGATGTTGGGGCTCCTGGAGTGATCATGAAAAAGTTGCCAAAGCTGTTGTTTCTTCAGAACAGCAGCAACCAGCCTCTTCCAGTAGCTAACACTTGCACTATTCAATTATTGAAACTCCAATGTGAAACCAATTTTATTTAAGAAAGGGAACAGTCCTTACTGATAATGGAAACCATTAAAAAAGAAGTGACAAAAGATATACAAAATTGGTTTCACATTTCCCCACTAGCATCGACGACGATATAAACGGAGTGCCTGTGTGGAAAAATACATGTTCTACAGTATCTAGCTAGATATCTTCATATTTTTTGTTGGTGAGCTTAGATCTGTACGTCTTTGATCTCATACTTATTTTCACGGTTGCATTATACAGTTACTTTTCTCTCAAAAGATATGTTGAGCTGCAAACTCATGATTGAATAATTATCTAAACAGACTTTTTTGCAAGTGTGCGTAGATCTGGGATTCACCGTGGTTTAAGAAGAACCTTTGTCTCGTAGTTTATGTGATTATCCAAGAAAAGAAAATATTATGTTTTGAAAAGGTAACTGCATTTATTGATTTTTTTCATACTATTTTATCACTACATGTTTTTTTTAATTATTTTTTAAACCTTTTATTTTCATGATGATTTTCAGGAAGTTTTATTCCATACTTAGGAGACTAGCACAAGTGATAAGACACAATTTAATTACTATAGAAATGTATCACATTCTCTCTCTAAATCACCTGAAAAATATCAATTTTTAATAAATGTCACTTCAAACTTTAAAAGTCACTTTAAATTTGAATAAAGAGTATTATTCCCCTCTAAATTAGGTCCCTTTTATTTGTCTTTAAAGTGTCACTCTATTTTTCATTAGAAATGTTACCTTGTATTTCATGAAAAGTGTCATTTTATATTTAAAAGTGTCACTTTGAGTTAGCATATAAACACCCGTAAAATATAAGCCTTTGATTAAAAATATTAAATCGAAAATATATGTGTTATCTAAACGTAATTTTTGTTTTGCTATGTTTATTAAGCTACATTAGGCATTGTTTCAGCAACTTTCTTCCCGGCTACTTCTACCACTATCACAAACGGGTAAAAATTAATATATATTGTAGTATTTATAGTATTTTATTTATTAAAATTAAGGCGGTGCTAACATTTTTCTACGGCCCCATTGTTGTTTCAAACAATATGAATTTTAACACATTTATGAAAGTATTTTCAACTAAGATAAATTGGATATATATTATAGAAAGTAATATTAGCATTCAAATTACAAGCATCCTAATAAATTTATTATGATACTTCTAATAGCACCGCCTATATTTAATAAATATAAAATATTATAAATAGCATAATATAATTATTTTTTATAATTATTGTTTTGAAAAAATGTCATTACCCACATATAGATATTAATTTTTACCTGCACATATGTCATGAGCCAATTGACAAATTTAGGGTTGTTACGGTGATAGAGTTAAAAGGAGATGTAAGAAAGTTGTTGCTCCAATGCCTAATGTAAATATCTAACGTAGCCGTATAAACGTAACAAAACAAAAATTACGTGTAGATAGCACCATGATATTTTCGATTTAATATTTTTAATCAAAGGCTTAACGTAACAAACCAAAAATTACGTGTAGATAGCACCATAATATTTTCGATTTAATATTTTTAATCAAAGATATTCTACAAATGTTTATATGCTAAATCAAAATGACACTTTTAAGATATAAAATAGAACTGTTCATGAAAAACAAGATAATTGATATTTTAATGAAGAAAAAATGACACGTTAAAACTTTTTTAAATTAAAAGTGACTTATTTTTCGAGGGGAAATAAAACTTTTTATATAAATTCAAAGTAATTTTAAAGCCTACGGTGATATTTATTAAAAATAAAATGTATATTTTTCAGGTGAAAGTATTCGTTTAGAGGGAGAAATTGAAACATTTTTATAATAACTGAATTATTTCTTACCATTAGAGCTAGTCTCCTGAGTATAGAATGAAACTTTTCGAAAATCATCATGAAAATCAAAGTTTTAAAAAACAATTAAAATAAATATGTAGTAATATATCAACAAAATATTATGCAAATTTAGGTCCAAGACAAAAAATATATTAGAAAGTTAAAGGAAGAAATAATTTGATGATGCAACAGTTGTAGTTTGTAATCTGGTAGTTCAATAATTTGCTATTTTGTTGTTTTTTCAAAACATAATATTTTCTTTTCTTGGATAATCACATACACTGCAAGAGGTTTTTGTATTAGTTAAAAAGAAACTGACCAAAACCACTTATAAAAAAATATGCGATGCGACAGTTCAAGTTACTCTCCACGACAAACCTCAAGGTTTATATATGGAAAGTGATTACAAAGAGGCTATTAAACGTGAATCCCAGATCTACCAAAAAGAAGCCAGTTTCAGCTCAACATATCAAAGGAGATGATGCAACTGAAAAATAAGTATGAGATCAAGAAAGTAAAGATCTAAGCTCACGTTCAATGGGGAGGAGTCCGAGAAAAGTAAAAAGTGTTATAGCAAGGAAAAAGAATAAAACAAAAATAAGTTTTCCAAAACTTTTTAACAACTCAGACAACGATTGAACAACTCAGACAACGATTAAACTAAAAAGGAAGGAAAGGAAATTTTATCAGGCTGCGCATTTGAAGATGGTAGCCACAATGGCACTTTCAAACGGGTTGGCTCACTCCGGCCCGTCACGGACAGGCCCATTTTTTCAAGAGCTGGGAAACCTATGTTCCGTGGCCCGTCCGTGTAAACCCTCAGGCCGAACGGGCCAGCATGTGGGCTACTGTTCCAAAAATAAAAATAACGACTAAAGGTTTGGACATGAATATGCAGAAAAATGTAGAAATCCTTGAGATTAATCTACTTTGCAAATTGTGAAACTGAATCAGATCACATTCGGGCTCCAAATCATACAAGTATTAAGTTTTAAAATCAAAAAATAAATAAAAAAAATTACAAACTATTCGATTTTCAAATCAAACAATTCAAAAATCATACAAATCATTAAGTGGATCACATCCAAGCTCCAAAGTCCAAATCAAACTCATAAAAACTAAGATCATCCAAGTTTCAAATAACCAAACTCATACCAGTCGAACAGAGAAAGGATAGCGGATTCGTGAGCTCTGAGCTGCTCCGGTGGGCGGTGAGTGAAGAGATTGTGGGGCGGTGGCACTGTGTCGGGTTGGTGGTGGTTGGTGGCGGCACTAGCGAGAGAAAGATGGGAAAATTGGGGAATTATGATTTAGGGGAGGAGTTATAATTTGTAAAACGGCCCAATATAATTTGATGCGTCGAGAATGTGAAGTTGTTACGCATGTTTGAACTTATTTTTGTTGCTATATTTGAAATTTTTTATTTGTTATATATTTTTTATTTTATATTATAAAGTTAAATTATATATGAAAAGTGAATAATTATATATTATTTATATTATAATTCATGTTAAATATATTTGAAAAGTAAATAATATTGTGCTATAATATTGAACTAGTTTAACACCCGTGTATTACACTGAATTTATAAAAATTAAATATAAAAATATTTTTGAAAATTATAAATTTTTAAATTTAAAGTAAAATATTGAAAAAAATATGTTCTCAACTCGTACCCGGTTCAGATTATTAATTATTATAATAATTAATTAATATTATATTCTTATATTTAGATTAAATTCATTAATAATTATATTTACATACTTATAAAAATTCAAAAGATATAACATTTTAACCCGTCTCTAATCTATATTAATTAATTATTATTAACTCATTTTATATTTTTAAGTTTAGATTAATTTTGTTAATAATTATAGTTACATACTTTGAAAAATTCAAAACGTGTCATATTGTCAAGCCTTATCACATTGTTCCATTGGATAATAAATATTAATTAATTTTTATTATATAATATAGCTTCTTTATATTTAGATTGAATTCATTACTAATATTTAAGTTACATATTCCATTTATTGCAAATATATCATAATTTACCTATACAAAATATTTAAAATCTCAAAAAAAAATTATTTCAACTTTTATTATAAATACAATTTATTTAATTATTTTAATAAATAATTTTTTTTTAATTAAGATTATTTCATATGTAATTTATCTTTTAATTAAATAATTAATTTAAATTTCTTCTACTAATTATATATGAATTATTTATATTTTTATATTAGGAGTATAAAAAAAAATTATTGTATTAAACAAAATATAATAAAAGAAAACTAATTAAGTTAGGCTAAATATAATAATAAGAAGATATTAAATTAGAAAAGATACAATAAAAGGAAAATATTAAATTAGGTATATATTGGGCTCAGATGACACATAAACAATCAACGCACCAAAATTTTTTATTATCCAAGCGAAGCATACGAAGCAGACACATAGATTATGAGGATTTTGTATTAATATATATTTATTTAACACCCGTGTATCACAGGGGACTTATCAAAAGATAAATATAAAAAATATTTGTGATAATTACAAAATTTTAAATCTAAAATAAAAAATTAAAATAATGTATTATCAACCTATTTCTTGTAAATGTCTACTCTATTTATTAACTATTATAAATATTAAAATTATTTGATGTTCAAATTAAATTCATTAATAATATTAGTTACATACTTACAAAACTCAAGTCTAATATCTATTTTATTAATTATTATTATTAAATCTTTTTATATATCAATGTTTAGAATAAATTCGTTAATAATTATTAGTTACATAATTTGAGATATTCAAAAGACGTCATACTCTCAACCCGTGTCGCATTGTACTGGTGTCTAATCAATGTTTATTAATTATTAGTATATAATTTAATCTTTTTTATGTTTAGATTGAATACATTATTAATATTTAGTTACATACTTAGATTATTATAAATAACTCATATTTTACCTATATGAAATATTTGAAATTCTAAAAATAAAACTATTTTAAATTTTATCATCAGTAAAATTTATTTAATTATTTTCATAGTAAAGTTTTTTTTTGTAATTTAAATTATTTTATATGTAGTTTGTCTTTTAATTAATACAACTAATTTAGATTTTATATACTAATTATATATGACTTATTTATATTTTTATATTAAAAGAATCAAAGGAAAGTATTGAATAAGAAAAAATATAATAAAATAATTAAATTAAGTAAGATACAATAAAAAGAAAAATATTAAATTAAGTAAATATTAGGCTCGAATGACACATAAGCAAACGAAGCACCAAATTTTTTTATTTGCCAAACTAATTAAGCATATGAAGCTGACACATAGGTTAGGAGGATTTTGCATTAATATATAGGGATGATTATTAATATTTAATTATAAATATTTAATAAAATCTAAATAAATATAAAAAATGGGTAGTTGAATATTTATTTTTTAATTTTACGGCAAATGGCTATTTGATATTTGAAATATCAATATAATAATCAACCTTGGTGTATAATTTAAAGACACTTAAAAATAGATTAAGAGGCAATTATTTGCTTTGAGCTCCGTTTCTTTTGAATTTTTTACTTGATTATTAAGATGATATTTTGTATATTTGAAAAGGAAATGTATAATCTTGGTCTCAAATTATACCAACAGTGGCATATTAGCCTCGAATGAATCTAATATAACAAAATGATTCAATAACTCGTGCTTTCATTGATTAGATTCGTTCAAATATTCATAAACACAACAAGTACTCTGATGCGATTGGATATCCTTTAACTTATTTTCGTTTTGTTTCATTAGAAAATAGTGAAAATAAAAATTTTAGGGAGATAAATTTTTTTTGATAAGATAATGATTGAATATAATTTGTATTTTTTTAGTATGTGATTGGATATAAAATTATTTGGTAAATAAAATTTCAAATTAGAACCACAAAATTTTTTGTGTAGTGAAAATTAATGATGGTGGAAAGATGAGAGAGAGAAAATAAAATAAAATTTTTGTGTGGTAGAAAATTAATGATAATCGAGAGATAAGAGAGATAGGGAAATAGATGAGAGAGAAATGAGGAAAAACTTTTTTGAGGAAAAAAGTGAATTATATTTTTTGAGTTATAAAACAATCATTTGTTTGCCTCGGGTATGATAGTCGAGTGGGCCTTTTCTTCTCGGGTATTCCCCTCTTCTTCATCTACATTCTTAGATTTAGGTTTTCCTGATAGCGGCGCCCACAGACCCTGCTGCTTCAGCAGAGATCGCATCTTTATCTGTCATAAACCAAAACTATTTCTCCCGGTGAATTTGTCAACCTTTACGTTGAAAGCGAACATTCTCGGTCGGCAAAAAAAAAATAAAAATCCTAACGGTGCAGAAATACCCTGTTCGGAACGACCATGCTCTTGATACCATTTTGTTATGAATTAATATGAATATATAGCAATAAACAGAACGTAAAGAAGACACAAATTTACATGGTTCACCAAATTGACTACATCCACGGGCAGAGAGAAGAATGTATTTTATTAACAAGTTGCTCTTGATGCAACATCTATTCCGTTTACGCATGCAGGTTGGTACTTCCCTTCGTGACCATCTAGACAAATTAAACAAGATTTTACTATATTTGCGTAATATTGATGTTAAAATAGAAGATGTGGACGCTGCTTTAATTTTGTTAGTATATTTGTTTGAATCGTATGAGGATTTTGTTGAATCGTTTATTATTGGGAAAGATACTCTGTCCCTGGAGGATATTCGATCTGTCGTCCACAGCAGAGAAGACCGTCAACACGAAACTAGCGCTGCCACAGAAAATCAGGCATTGGGGTTGTTTGTCACAGATAAGGAAAAAAGGAGATCTGGGAACAAAAGTGGGATGCCGAATCAGAAAAGTTCAAAAGGTCCTAAACCTGAAGACATCTGCAATTACTGTAAAGAACCAGGGCACTGGAAGAATGATTGTCCTAAGAAGAAGAGAAAGCAAGAGAAGAAAGAGGGTGTCGACGGTTCTGCAGTTGTGGCAGAAATTGATACGAATTCTGAAGAAGATCTGGCTTTGGTTGCAGCTGGACAGTCACATTGTAATGATGTGTGGGTTCTTGATTCAGGGGCATCGTACCAATTTTGTTCTAACAGGGAGTTCTTCTCGACATATGAGCAGATAAATGAAGGAAATATTTCAAACAGTGATGTTTGCAAGGTGGTTGGAATTGGCTCAGTCAGGATACGGACAAATGATGGGGTATTCTGCACCTTGAATGAAGTCAGGCATGTTCCACAGATGACGAAGAATCTGATATCATTGAGTCTTCTTGACAGCAAGGGTTTCAGTTTCAAAGGTGAATGTGGAGTTATGTATGTCTGTCAAGGTTCAAAGGTGGTTCTAACAGGCTTGAAATGTGGTACCTTATATTATCTGCAAGGTTCCACTGTGACAGGTTCTGCTGATGTTGCATCATCCGAGGTTCTGACCACGGATATGACCAGGCTGTGGTATATGAGGCTCGATCATATGGGAGAAAGAGGGATGTAGATTTTGTCAAAGCGGGATCTTTTTTCTAGGCATAAAGTGCAGAGTCCTGAATTCTGCAAACATTATGTGTTTGGGAAGTTTCATCGCCGCAAGTTCCCAAAGAAGTCCGTTCATCAGACCAAGAGGACTCTTGACTACATTCATATGGACTGTTGGGGTCCGTCATGTGTTGAGTCTATTGGAGGCCACGGATATTCTGTGTCTATGATTGATGACTACTCAAGGATGACTTGGATAATTATGATGAAGAACAAAAGTGAAGCGTTCAAGAGATTTAAGCAGTGGAAGGCGTTAGTAGAAAATCAGACTGGGAAGAAGATCAAGCGACTGCGAACTGATAATGTCCTGGAGTTCTTTTCGTCTAATTTCAACGAGTTATGCAAGGATGCAGGGATTGCTCGACACCACACCATTCGACACACACGCAGCAGAATGGTGTGGCAGAGCGCATGAATCAGACATTGCTAGAGAGAGCGAGATGCATGCTCTTGAATGTTGTTTTGCCTAGAAAGTTCTGGGGAGAAGCAGTAAACACAGCGTGCTATCTGATCAATTGTGGTCCTCACACTGGCATTGATTGCAAGACATCTTACGAGTCCATTGATGAAGAAAATTGTAGTAGTATTGATAAACAGATGGAGCTGCAAGTCACTCTCGATGAGAGTAGATCACAACTCCAAGGTGGAGATGATCAACATACTACTGCTAAAAGTACAAGTTCATATGTTCATCCAGAAGCTCGCCAGACAAGCATAGCTGTTGATAGAGCTAGAAGAACAGGCGTGAAGCCTCCTGTGCGGTACGGTTTTGAGGATATGGTGACTTATGCATTACAAGTCGCTGACGAGGTGAAAGAGGAAGAACCATCTGTAGGTGAACCATTCACATACAGAGAGGCTGTTTCAGGTAGTGAGTCGGCTAAATGGCTCAATGCAATGAGAGAAGAGATGGAATCACTTGACAAGAATCTGACTTGGGAGCTGGTCAAATGGCCTAAGGGGAGGAAGATTGTTACTTGCAAATGGATATTCAAGAAGAAGGAAGAAACCACATCTGGTGAGGGTGTGAGATACAAGGCTTGACCAGTGGTCAGACACACTTCCATTAGAGTGTTACTGGCAATGGTTGCACAACAGGATTTAAAACTTGAGCTACTGGATGTGAAGACAGCTTTTCTACATGGAATGCTTGAAGACGATATCTACATGACTCAACAAGAGGGGTTCCAGCTTATTTGTCCTTATTTTTATTAGATTTTTAGTTCGTTTTTATATTTGTTTTTGGTATAAGTTGGACGATTTAAACTTAATCTCGTATTTTTATAATTCCAGCTTATTTTACCGTATTTTGATCGTAATTGATGCAAGTAGGTGAT